>BLKR01014960.1:0-143083 GCA_011170035.1 Teleogryllus occipitalis | reverse complement strand
GTTGCAGTGGTGGTGGAGGAGCAAGTTGGGGGAAGGAATAAGCGTATACGCCATTAACGATGTGCGAGATCGGGGTAGAGAGGTCATTGTCTCAAATCAACCACGGCGTATGGCATAATATCACACGGGTTCTCCACTACCTTGCTTTTCATTTCCTCATTCCCTTCCTTCCCCCTTGTCCCTTTACCTTCATATCATCACCACTCCTCGCCCTATCAGAGATTCAACCTTGACTCCTTCCTCGAACCCTATGCCGACGCCGAGCGATAGGACACGACCCCAGCAGAGCATTACAGAAATTGCGTTCAACGCCTAAGCCCTTCGCCCTTCGTCCCCGATCCCCACCCTTTGTCGCCGACCCCGCCTCCTTTTCAACCCTTCGCATTACGCGGGGGAGACATGCGTGCGCGCGTCTCACACGCACCGTTGCGTTCAGGTCCGTGATTACAGATAGCGGCGTGGAAAATTTCTCTTATGTCACCTACCCGTGGAGATAGTGCAACGTGTACTTATTGCCGTTTAATTTTCGCTAACACGCTGCTGTTCATAAAGGTGAGTTCCAAGCTTGTATATCTTTAAGGGGTCAATACATATAAATCAGCATTAATATTGTAAAGAATTACCTGCGTTGTTATCATTACTGAGAGGAAATATGACGCTGTTAAAATGGTTGTAACCGTATTTCAAGCCGCACGTTCATGACATGCGCGGGGATTGCTGTTTCCTGGCAGATCTTGTAGTAGCGTGTTATTGCTTATTTCAGCACTGCAGCACTGCTTAACCGTGTAATAAATTGGATGTTAAAACGGTATTCAGCTTACGAACCACTCAGGCATGAGTTGAGTCGGATATTTCCATATTCTCAAGTGGCTTTATTTTATTACGACTGGTTTCATTATGAGGCGCTTCGTTGTAAAAATCTTGAACCAGACATATGTACCTTAAATAAAATAGTAAGCGTATGACGCATAAACATGTAAGGTATGAGATTATAACATTTTATTTTTCAAATGTAATGTAAACACATACATCGCATACATACAGTAAACATACATTACATACATTGCAGTAATGCAAATGTTTTGTAAATATCTTTATTACATACTTCATTTGCAACATTTCAAATTTTATCCAAGGTTATAAAATTGTCAATATAAAGATTTTAGGTTTTTTCATTTTCTTTTCAATGTAAAATAATTAATTTTAGGAGAGTTTATTGTTTTTAAATTTCGTTACTCTTCTTCTCAGGTTCGAAAAAAATTGCAGACCATGAAGACTTCTCTGTTCAATAAATCACGATGTAAAGATCAATGTTTGTAGTAGTTCTCCTTCTTTTAAGTTAAATGGTAAACATTAACGTATTTCTTTGTGAGCATTTCAATACACAATGCTTCTAAATGGTTTCAAACTGACTGAAATACTTGCAAATGTAAAATCCTACATTTAATATATGACAAAAAACTAAAAAAATCAGCATTATCCTTTCAATATAAAGAAAAAGGGAAGCTAGAAAAAAAGCTTTTAACAATCTGTAGATTGCTTTTACGTTAATCGTCTCGTGCAGTTCTTCAAGGAATAATGAGTCGTCTTGCCTACGAAGAACTTCCAAGTCACCACACCACACATTGCCCACAACGACTTCCTTGAGCACTCGCTCTCACGCTTCCGCCGCGGCGCAGTCGCAGTGCTGTTTGCAGAGGCCCTCCAAACTTCCTGTTGCATCTCTCGCCCCCCCCCGGCGAAGGAGACGTGTGCGAGTTGGTGACGAGAAATAAACGTTTTCGCCGAGCGTTTGTCGCGCCGCGCGGCCTTGTTTGTTTGCATGCACTCGCACTTCCTCAATTAATTTCCTGAGTCTCTTCGTCGCTCGGGGAGGCAGCGGATCCGCAGCGCTGACGAAGGCGGTAGCGTGGAGGGCGACGCCCGGGTCGACGGCGAGGTCGTCGGTGGTGTTTGCCTTGGGGTCGACGAAAGGATCGACGAAATGTCAACTGTGTGATCGACGGCAGGACTGATGACAGGAGCGATGACGGGGCTGACGATGATACTGACACATACTTAGGACTGTAATAGACGGCGAGTTAGTGACGAGACAGTGGCGAAACGGTGACGACAGTGACGAAACAGTGACAAGAGAGTGTTGATACAAATGATGAGACAGTGACGAGTCAGGGGAGGAACCAGTGACGAGACAGGTGACGAGACCGTGGGGACGAGACAGACGACGGGACCGATGCAGAGGTGGATTGCAGGGTTGACGGCATTTGTTGGTCTTGGCAGTGACGATGGCGACGGAAGGAATAGTGAGGGCAGGAAGAGTACTCCTCGTAGAACATTGAAAAACTGATGTCAGTAAATTCGTACACTCGGAAGAGCGTATGCGGAAGATGACCTAATTATCATATTATCATTATAATGCTATAATAGAGTGAGGAGTAAAATATTTGATTATTATAAACAATTTTGAAACGTAGTTTATTAAGTCGTATTGCCTGCAGTAAAGAGTCATGTATTAAATAACAATGCTGGGAGAGCTATTTGCTTTGTGATACTTTTGATTATGCTTCTGACACATCCAGTGCCTGCCATGTCCCTCTTCATATCCCTAGCAGTCACCCTCTTCCATTTCCAAATGCACATGTGTAGGTTCCGGCATATCCCCAATGTCCTGCCTCCCCGCCATAGCCGGCCTCCGCGTCGCCGCCGCGGGTGGTGTGCGGGACGACGGCACCAAGTGCGCGGGGGTGAGACACGGCGCGCCCACAATAGCGCCCTTGCGACACGCCCAGGTCGGTGTCGCGCGGCGCGGACAACGCCGGCGAGGGCGCCGGCCGCCCCAGCCCCGCCCCGAGGGCGATCGCCCCTCGACCACCTGCAGCTCGCAGCCCCTCCGCCCCGCCCCTCGCCACCAGGTGGTTGAGACCTCGCCCACGCGCAGTGGAATCAGGAGTGGTTGCGGATGAGCCTAATGAGCATAATCGTGTGTTTCTTATACTTGTTTTTTCCTAACGTGGCGGCTGAAGGTAGTGTCTCCATGGAATTCGGCACGACTTTTTGAGTCATTCTCAGCCCTGCCGCTAGAGTTGCTTGATCTGCAGCACTGCTAGATGCGGTCGCGATCATGCGATATCTTGCGGCAGGACTGAGAATGACTCAAGAAGTCGTGCCGAATTCCATCTTGGAGATACTACCCTCAGCCGCCACGGTATAAAAACTCAAGTACAATACTAGGGTTCGAATCCCGACGGTGGCATGATTTTCGACACTACCTACATAGCAATGTGGAATTCAGCCGTTCTCTGGAGGAGAGTTCTGCTGGCAGGGTGCTCTGATCGGTAGATTTTTTTAGTTTTTTTCTGAACAATCCCCAGCGAATGCCGAAGCACGGAACGCGGACGGAAACGGGCCACGGACCACGTGCTGTTTTCTCTTCCTCTTCCTGGTTTTATCCTCACCCCCTTACTTACACACATTTACATGCACTCTACATTCCACACATGTCAGGAGACCAGACGGGAGCATAGAGCTTGTCCCAGTCTGGGTGGTGTCCCGCTGATGGGACATACCGGGTTGGGGAAACCCTCGCAAGTCGACGTGTTGATCGATGCCAGTTCTCGCCATCCAGCGGAGGAAGATGACCGCCGGGTTAAAAACATGCACTAAACGTATGGGGCTAATGAACTTAGCAGTTGACGCGCCCGAAAACACTAAATAAAGAAAAGAAACAAGTAACAGGATGTCTAGGAATAAAAGTTACAAACTTCTAGGGTACGCAAAGGGGTCGAAAATGACCTCTTTTTGTCAATGAACATATGATAGGAAATCTCATATAACAGTGTTACTTATGTGACATCTGTCTCTGATGGGTAGGGAACTCCAAATTTAGTTGTTTTCGGTAGCTACTGCTACTCTCGTGCACTTAAAGAGACGTTGTGCGGTGAATCATTTCTTCTGTACATCATCGGTGCACAAGGTGCATAATCTAAACCCAATCGAACGTCATTTTTTCCCCAGAAGAATTGTTTTGTTCTGAATAGAGCCGATTATTTTGCCTTATATACCGATGTTTGGTGAATACATTTTTAAAAGTTCATTTGTAAAAATAGTCGAGTTTTCTTAAAATATTTCTTTACTTAACTAAAAAGCGAGTATTTGGAGATGTCACTTTTTTGCACCTACGATATCTGGTTGTAGTGTGGATTACGAGAATTACGCATTATATCTATCTTCTATAGGCTCTGATGCGCCTGGCAGATTTAGAAAAAATATTTGGTAGGTGCAAATATATAGGAATATTTTGCAGTATAAAATAAGTATCTTTTATAGTAAAGACGAGTTGTTATAGTGTAATTAATGGTTTTTTTATTAAAAAGAATTAATTTCTTCATTTTCAATGCCCTTCAATATGGTGAAGACAAATTTATAGTATCTTCAGAGTATGTTGTATATTTCATCATGACAATGCAATCTGGTCGTATGCGTAATGAAAATTTTAGTTACGTGATAAAAACTACAACGGAGATGGCTATTTATTGGGCTGTAAATTTTCTTTCTTTAATTTAATTATCTTTAAGTCTGAATTAAATAATAGGACACTTTCGTAGATATTCATGCACCTTGAAAAGAAGGTGCTCCGTGGTTACTGTGATAGTTTAATAGTGATCCAAGCAGCTGTATATTATTAACTTATAAAAACATACTTCATAACTCGGTTCGCTTCGCCCTCATTCTCTTCCCCTCTTTTCTTCGCCAAAGCAACTCTCTCACCTGCCTTACGCGCTTCGACTGTTTGGTGCATTGCGAGTTGCATATATATTTTCATTGTAACTGATGCAGTCTTCCAAATCTGTATTTTAAACATGCGGTATTCATTTCGCCACTATGGGTAATACGTGTACCAATTTTGGATGAAAATTTGGGGCCTCATATAATTTTGGAACGTTGACCCCTACATACAAACCCACTCATCCCTTGTTATATACCTATATATTTGTAGAACTGTAAAGGCTTAAAATATATTATTGTTATTGTAGTATTTTCTTTCTCTAGATTTATTATTTGATATAACTTTGAAGTATACCATATTTATAAACTAAAATATCAAAATGAATTAAATTAATCCAATTTGTACTTTTTTCAGTGATCAATGCTTATATGTAAAATACTCATATCCTCGTCCCTTAAACATCAGTGTTACCTTATCTCCATAAATAAACCAATTTCCCTTGCGGGTCCAAATTTCGGAATTCAGATCGCTTAATTCACCTCGCGGAAGTAAAAACTCTGTACTGCCGATCATTTGCGTTCGAGCAGTGAGCGGGAATTAATGCACAATTAATTCAAATATGCATTAATACGTCGGCGGCCTATGAATGCCCAATAGATCCGGTGGAATACTGTAGCCTTCTATCCTGTTATCCCTCTCACCCCATGCGCCTCCCCTCCCTTCACCACGCTTGTTTCCGCCACTGCCCACCCCGTCATATGTAGCGGCTTTCCCCGCCACATTTCCCTTTCCCCAGCCATTTCTGCGCCTGCCGCCTCGCTTCTTCTCTCCCAGCCCTGTTGCCCAATATTGCTACACCGCTCCCGTCATACCACCTCCGTCACACCACCCCCGTCACACAACCTCCGTCACACCGCCTCCGTTACCCCGCCCCCGTTACACCACCCCCGTCACTCCGCCCACGTCAAACCGTCTCCGTCACACCGCCCCCGTCACGCCGCCCCCGTCACACCATCCCCATCACACCGCCCCCGTCACACCACCCCGTCACACCGCCCCCGTCACACCGCCCCGTCACACCGCCCCCGTCACACCACCCCCGTCACACCGCCCCCGTTACACCGCCCCCGTTACCGCCGCCGTTACACCGCCCCCGTCACACCGCCCCCGTCACACCGCCCCTGTCACACCTCCCCGTCCACACCGCCCCCTCACACCGCCCCCGTCACACCGCCCCCGTCACACCGCCCCCGTCACACCGCCCCCGTCACACCGCCCCCGTCACACCGCCCCCGTCACACCGCCCCCGTCACACCGCCCCCATTTAACCGGCCCCCGTCACACCACTCCCGTCACACCGCCCCCGTCACACCGCCCTCACCACTTTGTCCTCGACACACTGTCTTTGCTACACCCTCCATACCACATTGCTCGTGCCACTCCTTTCCTGCTACGCCTTTCTTCTCGCACGCTACCTCCCCTGCTGCCTTCACCTCACTCAAGTTAGCTCACCTCTGCCACCTCGATTATAACACTCTCATTCTACTGCTCCGATACTATCTCCCTAAACCTCCCACCCTGATTCTCCCGCCTGGATTCTGCCACCCCCATCCTTCCGACCATGAACTGTCATCCCGATGTTTCCTCTCTGATCCTGCAACACCTATCCTACCTCCCCGTTATCCTTGCCTCTTCAACCATCCTGATCCCTTGACTCTGTCTCTCCAGTCCCGTTGCCACGCGCTAGCAGCTCCGACCCAATCATCCCGTTGCAGTCATTCTGTCCAATCGTTCCATTCCATTCACTCTGTTCCAATTGTCCCATCTCTCGGATCCATTCCGGTCTTCCCGTCTCAGTCACCTTGTATCTTTTACCCAGTTCCAGTGATTCCGATTCTATCGGTGCTTTCCAGGCGTCTCGTTTCTGTCATCTCGTTCCTGCGTTATCCAAACCTGTCGCTTCTCTTCCTGCCACTACACTCCTACAATTTCTCACATCATGTGCCTCGCTTACCCGGACCCACCCTGCTCGACCTCTACGCGCCCTTCCGCCATCCCCAACTCCGGCACCTCCCGGCTGCACCTCCCCTCCCCCTGCCTCTCCTGTTTGTCTAGGCGCATTTAGAATTCCATCACGAAGCGCCCTTGCGTCATTAACAATGGGCGAGCTCGTCAAACACACGGCGCGGCCGGCCGGCGCGGGCGCGGGCGCGGGTGCGCGCGTCCGCGACCACCCCGCGCCCTGGCGGCCGATTGCGCACATTGCCAGCGCGCTTCTGCGCACGCGCGGCGCGCGCCCGCTGCGCCGCTGTTTGCTCGCGCAGATTATTATTTGTGGAAAGAGAAACAGATGATTAACACATGGTCAAACTGGACCTGTGCGATGTTTTATGAGTGGTCTGATGTTGTGGATAATGTAGGAGCTGTGTTTTTAAGGAGGACAAATGTTTGAGGAAGTTAAAGCGTGCTGGTTTTCTGATGGGCAAACTGGGTCGTAATGAAAGTATCTTGCTAAAAATCTTCGTTTAAAATTTTGCTGGAAAATGTTCCTTTCTGTGGTTGAAGTGGAACGAACTTTATTCGAGTGTCGTTTGGGTATACCGTAGTGCAGTTTTTTATGACAACCAATTATTGGTGTGTTTAAGGAATAAAATAAATTTAAATGAAGCTTTATTCAAAGTGCAGTCAATGGTTGGCATTGTCACCCAATGCTTCTTTTTCAATTTTTCAAATAAATTTAAATTATTTGAATCGAAAATCATTATTTTATTAGTCATAAGAACATTCCGTTACATTTTTATTATTGTAATGAGTACATCTCATTGAGTATGTTCCTTGAATTGTGATTGTCTTGTTAAGAGACTAATTAAGGCATAAAATAAACAAATAATGTTTTGCGATAAAATAGTAATATACCAATTGTCTACTTCAGTTGTGTATACTATATATTGAAGGCAAAAGACATGCAGATGGCTGAACAGAAATGATTTTTGGTTCAGGCTGCTTGCCTGTTCCCCGCTGTGTGTGTTAACAGTAAGTGGCAAAGCGTTCCTGAATTCATGAATTTCACCCAAACCGAATGATTCAACGTACTCGCGGTAATATTGTTCGGTTTGGCTGCGGCCTGCAGTGACGCGTAGCCGCGATGCGGTGGCAAGGGCGTCGAGTCGTCACTCGTGAACTGCACGGCCGCCGGGGCTTACCCGCAGTGCTGCCAACCGTCGCCAGGAAGCTGCGTTTCATTTCCGGCTTTGTAATGGACGTTTCATATACACCGTGATGCGTTTTGTGTGTTCACCGCCCGCATCCATTGTTCCTTTCTTCTACTCTGTAATTGTTTTATTCCGTCCCTCTCTTTTCCACACCCTCTGTCATTCCCCCCGCCCCCATCCTCACACCGCATCCCTGGCGCCGTCTGTCTCCAAAAAGTTGCGCGTCGCGTTTTCTCGCCTCCGGGAGCTTCGGTTTTGAGAGCCTAATGGAAGCGGAGAAAACTTTGCAGGCCATTACTTAAGAAGTACGAAACTGGTAAAAAAAAAACTCGAATTATTTTTCACGCGTAAATGCGAAATAAATTGCCGAAATGTGATTTATTTTGATGAAATTCATTTCAAATCTTTGAGTAACATTTTGAAGGAAATTACTCTTGCGTTTTGGTTACACTACTTTTGGAGAAATATTATCAGCATTTCTCAAGACCCTAAATGTGTTCTCTTTCTGTCAATCACTTTCCTTTCTATCTTACGTTAAACAATTTGCATTGAAAATAGCTGTCGCTATGCATTAATTAAACTAAACCTAAATTTTCGTGTAATTCATGAATTGAATACTATTTAACAATTAATAGATAACTGTAATAAAATGGATAATTTGTAGTTTGTACATTTAAAGTAATATTAAACGTAATTATTAAAATTTTAAACGTTTTAAAAATTCGTCATTCGTTGACTAGAGTCTACTTTTTAGAAACTTAAAAATACTTCCTTGGACAACATTGGAAGTTGTGCAGTGTAGCAATAATAGGGTAACTTGACACTTACGCCATAAAATAAGTCAAATGTAGTTTAAATCTTTATTGATAATACATTAAATTTTAGTAATATCAGTAGAACCGTTTTAGAGCAAATAATCAGCTCTGTTGTTTTTCCGTTATTTGCGATATCAACTGTGTTCTATTCAGTATTTCTCCTAATACCTATCACCTTCTTATCAAAAAAATGTATGAATAATAAATTATTTTTCTCAAGATTTCTGGGGCTGCTTTAATACTCAATGTTCGTATATATTTTAAATTCCTAACTTCTTTAATTTTTTTCTGTGAATCATAGGGCAAGGTTCAATATCCTTGCGTATTATATAAGTAATTGCAAGCAATCTCGAGGTCAGCACACAACACACACACTCTTATTAGTGTTTTGCAATTCCTATCAGAAAATATTTTTGGAATATATCTATTTAAATAGTATAGAAATTTATTATAGACGTTCGTTTTATTCTTTGCGTTATATCTGCAGCAGCAAAAATGCAGCTGAACAAAACCACACAAAATGGTTTTCCTCTCAGTAACACGCACATCGATCAATAACAACGTATAAAGTATTTCATATAACCCTATAATAAACTAACTATTTTAACTACAAATATTAACAAATCCTTCAGTAACATAGTATAGGAGATATGAATACACAGTACAGCAATTCTATACATTAAGATTTCTGTATATTTGTACTAACTTTTGAAATGTACTATGCTAATCTTTCTATCGCTCCCTTCTCTTCTATTCCAATCCTCCTTATTTTTCTATTCTTTTTCTTTTTGCATCTTAGTACCATCTTGCATTATATATCGCTGTTTTTATAAACTTCTTTTTTATTGCATCTTATGAACTTTCTTTTTCATACTTCTATTATTCATCTTTAGGTTTTTATTTTAAAGGAAGTCGACATGGCTCCTCTACCTACATCTAATCGTCTTGTCTTCCTTTATCCTCTTCCCTTTAACCTTCCGTACTTCCCCATTGTCTTGGAGGCGCTGGCATTCCTCACGATGCCACTGAGGCGTGACCGCCCGCTATGCTAATGTTGGCATTACTGTCACAGCTATTCGCAGATGTTACTCCATATCATCTCACCCACCACTAACTTGACGTTTATTTTTGTACATCTCCCTCGTTTGGTCCCCTCATCGAGCCTTCTTCCCCATCTCTCCCGCTGTGCAGCGAAGGACGCGTGATATAGGCTACGATTTTTCTCTCCGGCAAAAAATATGAATAATTGCGAGTCTGACGGGATCTGCATTGCTGCCTATCTTGTCACAGCCGTGTTTAGGGCGAGATTTTCAGAATGGAACTGCGTCGGATCAATCCGAAGGGTATTATTTTTTAGGATTTTGGCTACCATGTTGAAGTGCCGTGTAATCTCGTGAGCACACAAAAAAGAAAGCGTCGTTTGGGAGCGTTCCCTGGGTTGTTCCGCAGCACCAGGGCAGCCAACGTAAGTGGCGTTTGATATTTGTGGCGTCATTTGTGTCTTTTTCGTGCCAGCCTCAGCGAACGTATTTAACTTGTAAAATGCAAATATTCTTGACATATGGCATTGTGCATTTGTGTTGCAACGTCAATGTGTAAAGAAATGTATGAATTAGAGTGTTATTGAAAAGAAACAATGATAAAATAGGTCGTAATAGCATAAATATTGTGGAAATCAATATGGATGGGTAAAATAGAATTAATCTGTAACAATAAATATGTAGTACTGTCCGTAATATTACATTACACATATGTTATTACAGCGAGATGAATGAAAATTACATTGTAGTCACCGAAACAATTGTAATTCCGCTGTTCTTTTCATTTCCAATTTTACTATTCCAACAAAATTGGAAGTGTATCAGTTTTCTAAATAAGGTATCCCTTCTCCCTTAACAATTTAAATTAACAATTTTCCAAAAAAGTAATTTCTCTTGCTTTTGAGTCGTTCCAAATGCGAAAAGAGTGAAAGCAGCTAGTGACGTGGAGTTTCTATTATACCGATAAACTCGTTTGAATTTAAAATTTTTCGTTGGATGGAGTATTTTCAGAGCGTGCAGTCAACGCGGATGGTATGACTAAGCTTTATCACTGTGGTTTGCAAAAGCAATTCATGGGATGCCTGTAGTCAAAAGAACATTACGTGTTATATTTGCTCTTTTTCAGTACACTCCGAATATATTGGAAGCGATCAGTAGGATAAATGATTGAAACAGGTCTGTAATATGTGTAAGCCGAGGTGAGAAATCTTTACGTTCGTTTACATTTTCACAGTGAAAAAAAAACAAGTTCAGAAGATAAATCGACGCATGTTGCAGGAGGGGAATCATCATTGAAGGTAGTGGCTGTTTATTGCTGCGTCTCCATCAAAGGTGGAAAACACCCACGCGCTTTGCCCCGACGGAGGATCTCCCCCTTATTCTGCACAAAATTAAAACTGCGGCATCACAGAGGGCAGAGAGCAGAGGGCAAGGGCGCGTAGATCCCACTTTCTATTGATGTCTCGACACCGGCCGCGGAGGGCACCTAGAATGAAGCTGCGATGCCAGGCATTAACATAATTGCTTCTCATTTCCTACTTAAGCCCTGTCGCTCCCTCCCATTTAAACAAAAAATTACGTGGCATGGCGGACCCCACCCCCTACGACAGCTCCTTTGGCTGAGAAGACAAGCGGGCGGCAAGGTCGACGAGCGGGGGCAGAGGTTGGCGGCGTTGGGGCCGGCGGGGGTAGAGACGAGAGCGCACAACAATCATTAATTACGGTTATACTTGTTCCCCCAATGAAGACGCCCTCAGTAAGATATTCTTAATTAAGAAAAGTGACGCCCGGCGTGCCGCTTCCGCCTGGGCGGGCGCCGACGGGGGCGGAGGCTGGGCGGTGCGGGCGGTGAGGACGGCGGAGGTCGCGTCTGAAGACTGAGCGGGAGAAGACAGCGATTTATTTAATGAAATTTAATTACAACGTGAGACGACGCGCCGCCGGCGCCGCCGCCACCTCCGCTGCGCGAGCGTAGGGCGCGACCCTGGCGGCGCGCGCCGAAACTAGAGACTCGCGTCGCCGCTGGGGAACGCGCCGGAGCAGGAGGGGGGCGGGGCGTGGCGTTCAGGTGGAAAATAACGGCCTCCCGAGCAGCTGCCGAGACTATTTTTTAATGAAATTACTCCATATATATTAATCCCCGTCGCGTGTGACGAATGTAGTGTGTGATATGAAATTTTTTGAGAATTTATTGCCCGGAATAGTGCGCGTTGTTTAATTTTTTTTCAGCACTTCCGGGGATTTACGAGGAACGCGCGCTGCATAAATACGCGCGCGACTGCATTAGCTAAACGTCCAGCGAGCGGGCGGGAGCCCGGGGGCGAGCCGAAGCTGCCTCGTGCCGGGCGGGCCTGCTCTTTGCCGAGTCGAATATCGATGATCCGTTGTCGTTTGAGAGGAAGAAAAAGTGTGTTTCCGTTTCCCTCCGGGGGACGAAGAGAAAAAAAAAAACGGCGAGCGCTGTTCAGCGGTGCGGCGCAATCCCTCATTTATCATTCGGGATATTTAACGCCCGAAGAACAAGCGTGGCGAGGGAGGGAAGGGGGGAGGGGAGGGGAGGGGGCAGGGCGGAGCGGGCGGTGGGGAGCGTCGCGCGCAGAGACTGCCGTCGGCTCTGTCGCCGCTGCTATTTGCTTCCTCTCTGCCTCGCCCACGCTGCCGCGTTCTCTGCCGCAGTCACGACCACTCACTGCCCCTGTCGCCGCCCATGTCGCTAAGCCTACGGTCTTGCTATCGATGCTTCTGTTTCCATCTTCGTCGGTTTCCAATGCGCATTAGAGTACGGACCAGCGTGTTGGGATCCATACAAAAAGGGACAAATAAACTCCATCGAAAGAGTTCAGAAAGTAGCAGCAAGATTTGTTAAAAGGGAAATTCGTTAGGAAATATTTCCAACAAAGTATCTTCATGGGAATCATTGGCAAGCTGTAGGGATATTTTACAAAGCTTTAGGGAAAAATCCGGCATGGAGAGAAATTCAGGAAAGAATGCATGAACCCGTCTACTTAGCACGTGTCGACCATATTAGAAAAATACGTCCAAGAAAACAGAACTGATGTTGGAAAATACTCTTTTGTAATTAGAACTATCGAGTCATGGAATAGCTTGCCTGCAGCACTAATGTAGACTTCTCCCACAAACATCGACACCGTTAGATTAAGATTAAATTCTGATAATAGTAAGCGACATGATCAGTAGTCTATGAAGGGCCTCTACATTTAGTAGGCATGCCTTAAATGGAATAATTTTGTTCTGTGTATTGAATTGTATGTATTTTATTATTCATTGTTATATTATAGTATTGGATGTATAGTAAGTGTAAAGAATTTGCCATCGGGATTAATACCCAAAGCAAATTAAATAAATTATCTATCTATCTATATATCTATATATCTATCTATATATCTATCTATCTATCAATCTTATTTTAAGAATGTGATGAAATAAAAAAAGTCATCTCCGTCAACTTCATATTTTTTTCTTCACGAACTTATTTCTTCATGCCGATTTTTATTTTTTTATGTAATTACGTCAACAATACCGCAATAGAATTCTTACATGCTCCAAGAATGTTTCTGAATCTGCCGGTGAGATCTATGCTTCCAACTTGCACTACAATACCTTTAGCTTCATTAACCTGGTCTTTATCTTCACCATCTCTTTGACCACCTCCATCTTCACGTCGACCACTGCCACCTTCTATTCAACCACTGCCATCTTCCCTTTGCACTTTGCACTGCGACCACTACCATATTCATTTCAACGACTCTCATCTTCACTTCGCACACAGACAACTTCACATCAACCACCGCCGTCTTCATTTCGTTTATCACCATCTTGACCTGTTCCATCGCTAACTTCTCTTCGTCCGTCGCCAACTTCACTTCGTCCATCACCATCTATAATTCAACCATCGCCATCTCCACCTCAGTCACTACCGTCTTCCCCACTTCCGTCACGATCATCCCCACCTCAGTCATTACCAGTCATCAAGGGCTCCTTCCATCTCCACCTCGCCACTAATGTTGTGGCTGTACCTTTCATACCATCTCCGTCGGCGCGCTCCTCATTCACCTCGGTCTCTGTCACCATACCTTGCACCTCTATTTCTTCAGCCTCCTCCTCCTTCCACTATCGGCCTACGCTGCTGCTCGTCACAAGAAGTCCGCAGGCCAATCGGAGAAACGCGACGCGCCCTGTCGGAGCTTGCTTCTTGCGCGGGACTTGTCCCGCGCGCCGCGATCGCGCGTCGAGCAGCTGCCCGACCGTCCTCCTCGCAGCCCTCGCCCCGTCCTCACGCAAGAACGTCGTCTCGCCGGCGGCGAAGCCTCGCTGCCTCGCGCCGTCCGCCCGTCCTCACGCACGCACGCACGCGCGCGTCGCCGCCGGCTCCTCGTTCACCCTCCGCCTGTTTTGCGCGCGCGCCGCCCGCCGCGCCACCGCCGCCCGCTGCCCGCCGCTCTGCCTTTGTTTCGCCGGCCAACAATGGAAACACGCTTTTTAACAGGTCGTCAATTGTCTGCGCGACAATGGTCCTCGACAAAAGGGTGGCCTATGTCACTTGCAGAAATCACCGCGGGCTTGTCCCCCCGTTGAAGGACCGGCCTTTTATGAATTTATTTATATTTATTTATTCTATTTCCATATGAGATTTACGTCGCCCGACGTCCATAGAACGAGGACTGGCGAAAAGATCCGAACAACGAAATGTATGTGTGTGAGTTGGTGGGTGTTTGTGTGCGGGCACAGATTCATTTATTTGCGGGAAGAATGGGGCAGCGCTGTGACCGGCGCCATGTTGGACTGTCCCGTCTGCCATTGGTTTGTGAAAGGCGACCCTAATGAGTGACTGGCGTCCTGTCACTGGACGAGACGAAATAGCGTGACTGCGTGGGGACCGAGGAGAAAAAAAAACAATTTCCCGAAAATATTCTCGCTCTTCTAAAAATTCCATGCGTTTTAATCGGCAGGCTTTGGGAGGGGTAATTTTTGGAATGCAGAATTGTATATGTAAGAGGTAGGCCTATTAGACGAAACATACAATTTTCAAAACTGTTTTATAGTTTTCAGAGGAGAAATTTAGTCATAATAACGTTGTTTGTGTAAGCTTGTGTAGTTTGACGGAAGGTGTCGTAATGTGTTACAGGGTTCTATTTTTGAGTCATTCTTTATGTACTTGTACTTAGCTGTTCTATGAATGCGAATAGAAAATAAATATTTATGTCTCATGAATTTATATAATGTCAATGTCTTAGTTATTTCGTTAAAATTTATTAGGAAGTTTATATTTTCTTGTAATTTTGTTTGCATTAATGTGAATGTGTTCCTTCAAAAGACCATATTAACCCATTTAGACCCGCTGTTCCCATACGGGAACAGTAGTTTTCAATGCTCTAAATACCAGGAAAAACAACAGTTTCCTATGGTTGCGTCACGGAACGATAGCATCGTATCTGTTTTTATCTCCGAGCGATTATATTTCTCGGTTCGTTCATTCTGGATGCAATTGTTTGTGAGAAAGCAGTAGCGTATGCACGTTGCAATGGCTTCAACGAAAAGGTATGTATTTTATGTACGTATTTCATCGTGTGTATAAATTATTCTGTAGCTATTAGTATCTCGAGAGATCATTTTACAATCCTTTAAATTATGATTGTTGTAAGTGTTCACATTGCAGAATTATAAACATGCAAATTATAATGTTCCCGTATGGGAACAGCGGGACTGAATGACAGGGTATAAACTTTCTTTCTTAGGTTGACTGTAAACGAGATTGCAGATCTTCTGGCGGATGAAAACGATGTTCTGGAAGGTGATATAATAATTGTACCACCCGAAGGCGATATTTCTGAAGAAGATAGTGGAGAAGAAGATGAAACTGAACTGGATCGTTTGTCCGGAAAACAACTTTTATCTCATGCGGAAGGAAATGTAAAGAAAATTATATCAGGTGAGGTGGTGAAAGAAGTTGTTTCAAACACAGTTTCAAATTTGAAAGTAAGTGACTCAGAAAATCTGAAAAGAAAAGAGAAAAAGAAAAGAAAATTAAGAAATTGGATAAATGAAGATAAAGAGGAAACTACTCTCACAGAATGGGAAATTCCTGATTGGATTTTGAATTTTGACGAGGATCCTGTAAAGCTTTTTGAGTTATTTTACAGTAATGATATAATTCAAATGATTTGTGATTATTCCAACTTGTATGCCCGTCAGAAAGGTGAAAACAATCTCAATCTTCAACAAGATGAAATCAAGGTATTTTTGGGAGTTTTACTTGTTAGTGGTTATTCTCAAGTACACAGAATGAGAATGTACTGGGAACAGAGGCCAGACAGTTATAACAAAGCTATATCTGATGCAATTTCTAGAAATAGATTCATGAAAATTATGAAATATCTACATGTGTGTGATAATCAAAATTTAGATAGATCGAATCGCTTTGCAAAGATAACGCCTCTTTGGGAGATGTTGAACAAGAAATGGTTGCAGTACTTTCCAGGTGACATAAATTTGTGTGTAGACGAGTCAATGATTCCGTACTTCGGTCGTCATGGGGCAAAACAGCACATCCACGGGAAGCCGATCCGTTTCGGTTATAAAGCATGGTGTTTGTGTACCCGATTAGGTTACCTTATCCAGGCAAATTTGTATCAGGGAGCAGCTACTGGTAACACATACCCCGACGTTGGAGTAGGAGGATCTGTGGTTTTATCACTCACAGAAAATCTTCCAGAAAATAAGTATAACTTGTACTTTGATAACTTTTTTACCTCCATAAATTTGTTGGAGAAACTGAAAGAGCGAGGATGGAACGGTACAGGTACAATACGCGCAAACAGAACTGAAAATGCGCCACTAATGGATCCAAAAGACGTCCTAAAAAGAGAAAGAGGATTTTACTGCCTTGTCACAGATACATCATCAAAAGCAACTCTTGTAAGGTACAATGATAACAATGTTGTAACTGTTGCTTCAACACAGTGGGGTGCTGCACCTGTTGGGAAAGCTAGAAGATACAGTGCTAAGCACAAAAGGCATATAATGATTGACCAGCCCGCTGGGGTAATTTATTATAATATAAACATGGGAGGTGTTGATCGTTTAGATCAAAATGTCTCAAAAATTAGAGTAAATATAAGAGGCAAAAAATGGTACTGGCAGTTGTTCGCTTTTCCATTGAATGCGTCTGTACAAAATGCATGGCATCTTTATAGATTGTGCACGAAGGGCTCGAAAGTACAAATGGATCAGCTTGAGTTCACACGAACAATTGCTCTCACCTACCTTCAAAAATACTCACAGCGTCTGACTCCAGGAAAATCACCTCGTTTGGTACGAAGTGTAGAAAAGAGAGTAACAAACCAAACACGATATGACAACGAAGGTCATTTCATTTCCAAAGGAGAGAGACAGTCTCGTTGTGGACAATGCAAGAAAAATTCTCGAATGAAGTGTATCAAATGTAATATATCTCTGCATGCTGACTGTTTTGTATTATTTCATCAAAAATAAAATTATCTATCTTCAAAACTAAGTTAAATCATTAAATTTATGTGGACTTTCAAAAAAAAATTTGTATTCTTCACCCACCCTTTCAGTCCCGCTGTTCCCATATGGGAACACTCCAAAACACAAATTCTAAGAAAAAATTTATTGAAGTTTCAATCAAAATGTCTTAATTTAACTGTAAATAAGCAATTAAAATGTGATTTATACATTTTTTTTCACAAATAGAAATGTGGGTCTAAAAGGGTTAAGATATTAATTCACATACAAACAAGAAACAAATGCTTAAAAAATTGCCTCTATTTAAATGAAAAAGTTCTAATTATTCAATTTTATAATATATAGAAAGTTATCCGCTGCACGTTCTCGTTAGAACAAAAAAAATATTCCTGAAGCGTAATTTGTTCTCTACGGCAAATTTGATTTCTCATTCAAAGACCTGACTTTTCCGCTTGACAGCAATATATGGGAATGAAAAATATTCTCCGTGGTTTCACCATCTCTGACAGTAGACTTTTTGCAGGAAGTTTTAAGGCAAAAAGGTCTCGTATATATTTGCGTCCGAAGGCGAAATAAAAAATAAGAGAGAGGAGCGAATTGAAATGAATTACGCAGCGAACGAATCCCGCCGTTGAATGAAACGCGTCGAGGAAGCGGCCACACCCGAAATTATGAGTCGCCTTTGAAAGCGCTTTCAACTCTAAACGCAGACAGGTATTGAGGCAGCGGCGCCCGCCGCTTGAAAAATGGTTTCTTCGGGTGCCGCGCGCGGCGCGAGGGTCGCCGTTAGGCCGGAAGCGAGCGCGTTGTACTCTCTGGCGGTGATGGTGACAGAGACGTTGGGGGATTGTTGGCTGGATCGGTGGTGGTATTGTTCGCCGGATCGTGAACGAGAACGCTGCCCCTACCGTTCTTTGGAAGTATATTTCGATGTATCTTTGGCGGAATCTTCGACGGTATCTTTTATTGTATCTTTGTCGGGATCTTTGACGGTAATTTTGATGGTATCTTTGACGGCATCTTTGACTGTACCTTTGACGGTACCTTTGACGGAACTATTGACGGAACCTTTGTCGGAACCTTTGACGGAAGCTTTGACGGAATCTTTGGCGGAACCTTTGACGGAAGCTTTGACGGAAGCTTTGACGCAACCTTTGACGGAACCTTGACGGAACCCTTGACGGAACCTTTGACAGACCCTTTGACGGAACCTTTGACGGAACACTTGACGGAACCCTTGACGGAACCCTTGACGGAACCCTTGACGGAACCCTTGACGGAACCCTTGACGGAACCCTTGACGGAACCCTTGACGAAACCTTTGATGGAACCTTTGACGGAACCTTTGGCGGAACCTTTGACAGAACCCTTGACGGAACCTTTGATGGAACCTTTGACGGAACCTTTCACGGAACCTTTCACGGAACCTTTGACGGAACCTTTGACGGAACCTTTGACGGAACCTTTGACGGAACCTTTGACGGAACCTTTGACGGAACCTTTGACGGAACCTTTGACGGAACCTTTGACGGACCCTTTGACGGACCCTTTGACGGACCCTTTGACGGAACCTTTGACGGGACCTTTGACGGAACCTTTGACGGAATCTTTGACGGAATCTTTGACGGAACCTTTGACGAAACCTTTGACGGAACCTTTGACGGAATCTTTGACGGAACCTTTGACGGAACCCTTGACGGAACCTTTGACAGACCCTTTGACGGAACCTTTGATGTCTTTGATATCTTTGGCGGGATCGTTGATGGCGGCACTCTTGGCGAAATCTTTGGTGAGGCCGTTGTGTGAATGTTCGAGTCAGAATGTCAGAATAGACGTATTCGAAGGCAGGGGCGGCATACGGGAGATGGTGGCGTAAAGCTGCTGGCGTGGGTGATTGCGGGGGTGGTGGCGGTCCGAAATAAGTGGTTGCAGAGAAGTGAGTACATCCGAAGAACGGAGGACGATGACAGGGAAGCGGAGGCCAACGGGGACCTGGACGATGGTTGGAAGCGCCGATGGGAAAGAAGAGGATGCGGCTGGGTCGTGGCATGGGACATGGGCGTTGCGAGCCGGGGGCGGCTCTACGAGGTTGGAAGCGTTGGGGTGGCTGCCATCCTTCAATTGCGCGTCAGTTACGCTTCCGGCGCCGGCGCCCTCCAAGGGAGACAATGGGCGACGGCCTGCGCGGCGTGCGCTGCGCCTTCCGTCCTTTCCATTTGGCCGTCCGACCGGCAGCGCTCGCGAACTCGGTGATTTTTTTTGTCGGCGGCCGAAGGCGTGGAGTGCTAGTGATTAACTCGCGCCTGACACGAGTGGAGAGAAATTGCCGAAGTTTTGGACGCTCTGAAGTTCCCTAGCTAGTTGCGGAATTATAGATTTTAGTGCGAATAATTTCTATAGACGTACTCGTAAAGTGTATTTGATGGGTCGGGGAAAATACGATTAAAGGCGATTTGGATTCAAACCGAGGAAACTGTATTTAATGATTCAACACCGTTTCTCTTGTAAGTGCTTCATTACATTTATTATGATTTTGGACCACTATACGTATATATTTTGTAGTGGGTTAAATTCACTTTTTCATGTTATCTCTTTATTATGCCAGACGGTACACAGTTTTGTTTGTAAGTCAGCTACGTGACTTCGTTAATCCCGCTTTGTCAATTGACTGGTCACGTTTCCTCCTTACATCAAATGTGTTAGCTTAGAATTTGCTGAGTTTATAGTGTTTTGAGATCAGGTTTCCATTTAAGAAACATTTCAAATGTTCTGCAGGATGTTATCAGAGTTCAAAAAAATATGATTATCATCGTTTCCCCTCGTTTACGGCGAATTGTAACATGCCACTTAATAGTGAGAAGATGGTAATGGCCTGAATGTAACTCAAAAAGGTCGTTTGGACTGCATCTTTTGTAAAAAATTTGTGTAATGAACAAATACTTCTAAGCTTCTTTTCTCTTTTCAGAAGAGACGTCTGTGTAAAGAATGCACCATTTATCTCGCAACCCACCCGGAATGGACAATAGCACACTGCGTGTGCTGATGACAAGAGATAGCGCTGATGATGGTGTGCTTTTGAGCCAGGCTCTCGGATATCATCTACCTATTCGTTTCTTAATACAGGATTGCGAGTCCTACTAAATATAGCGCCAGCGTCACACTACGCGCTTGTGCACATTTAGTCATCTTACTTGTTTTACTAGCCGAGTGCAGAATCTAGGCATCGCTTCTTTCTGACATGTCTATGGAAAAATAATTTATAGAAATTCAAATGTATTCGTAAGCTTAAACAAACAACACATGTTTCAATTATTTTGGTTTCTTTAACTTTCTACCAAGTCGACGTAAATTTAGTTTTTTGTAAATCTGATTCTGCATAACTGTCAGTATGCTCGTACAATTCACGTACTCCCTGGCTACTTGCATGAAACAGCTAATAATGTATGGTGCACGCGTGTTTTCTGCTCTTTGCGCATTGAGACAATATCCTTGTATTTCCTGCGATTTTATTTTTCCTCTTTTCTCCTCGCAGAGTCCATCGATTTGTTCCTTCTTTCGGACATTTATTAACGCCTTCCCTACACCGCCTGGAAGAAAGTTGCGCCACTTCCCGTGCAGAGCACGTCCGCGCCTTGCTCGCGCTCCCCCCGTCACTCCTCTCCCCGCCCCGCTCCACCCGCTTCGAGGCGAGGCGAATGCGCTCGAGATCGGTGACCTGCCTGCCTGGCACGCCGCCCCGTCCGCTCCTCCCCGCCCTTCCCCGCTTCCACCAGCCCAGCCCCGTCCTTGCCAACAGGCCCCGACTCCCCGGCTCCACACTTCCCCTTTCGTCACGTGACGATCCACCCATTTCCGGCCCGTCCTACCACTTTCCGGCCCGTCCTACCACTTTCCGGCCCGTCCTACCACTTTCCGGCCCGTCCTACCACTTTCCGGCCCGTCCTACCACTCGGCCCGTCCTACCACTCTGTTGCCCGTCCTACCACTTTCTGGCCCGTCCTACTACTTTCTGGCCCGTCCTACTACTATCCGGCCCGTCCTACCACTTTGTGGCCCTTTCTACCACTTTCCGACCCGTCGTACCCTTTTCCGGCCCGTCCTACGACTTTCCCACCCGTCCTACCCCCCTTTCTGGCCCGTTTAGCCTCGTCCCATCCCTTCCCGTTCCGTTCCGTTCCGTCCCACCTTGTCTCCTTTCGCCCCGACCCCCACCACCCTTTCCCACTTCCCAATCAACTCTCACCGGGAGAGGTGGCTCACGGCAACTGCAACTGCAGTGCCTCTGACCGGGAGGTCCTAGGTTCGAGACGTCGACGGTGACAGGGTTTTCGATTCTACCTATGTTGCTAGTTAGGTCGAGTTCAGCCATTTTCTAGAGAAGAATGCTTTGATCGATAGTTTTCCGTAGTTTCTTCGGTCAACACAGAATGCCGGAGCAGTACCCTCACAAACGAACCAAGGACCACGCGCGACCTTTCCTTCCCATTCCTTGTGTTTCCCTGCCCCTTACTTACAAACTTACATACACTACACTACCACAGATGACGGGAGCTGGAGCTTGTTCCGACTGGGGCGTGCCCTGTTGGTAGGAGATACCTGATTGAGGAAGCCCCACCAGCCGACAGGCAGGTCGGAACCGAATATCACCATCTAGCAGCGCAATATCACCTTCACCTTCCAAGGAAAAACATTCAATACATTTACAGAACTAATGATCTTAGGAGTTGACGCTCCCGGAATCACTAGCCAATCAAACAAAACCGACCTACCTCTGCGCTTCTCGCCTTCCCCTTACCCGTCCTTCCCCACCCCTCCTCACCATATTCTACCTTCCCCTTCTCACCACGTACCCCCACCACGTTCCTCTCGCCCTGCCCATCCCCATGCTGGGCCGTCTCGATCTGTCCCGCAACCTGCTATTGTTCCGCCAGAAGTTTTTCATAGATGCGAACCTTTGCCTTCTCAGTACCTTGCTACTTTCGTTTGTTTATTGTGCTCTTCTATCCCATCATTACAATTATTTTAATTTTCTCCGTACTTCTCTACAATCGATTCTGGTTCAGCCCCAAATTCATCATTTTGCAACTTCCACCATGCGCCTTCTTGGTAGATGCCTCCCTGTTATTTTCCATGCATCGATGCAGATGGAACCTAACTTCGGCTTTCAATTCTATTCCTCTTTCTTTACGAACTTCAATCATTTCCAGTCCTACATCTCCGTGATTCTGCTGTTTCTTCACCTTTATACCCTCTCCGCGTGCCTTCACATCCCCTTCTTTACGCACATCATGATCTGTCCACGCAACCGCTATCTTGTCGGAGCGATACCGATATGCATTGTATTGACCTCAATTTAATGATTAGGATTTATTTTTGCTACCATGTGACCAAAAACTGTGACTTGTGAATATTTTTGAGAAATAATTAGCATTGTAAGTGTATCACTTGTATTATAAGGTTTTTCTAACTTAATTATACGTTATGTATATAAATAAACAACAATTCATTAACACGTGAAAACTGGTTAGGAACATTTTGAACTGTATTAAAACTTTTGATCTTCCCTACTCCACTTTAAAAATACGATCCTAAAATTACTATATCTTTGACCCCGGTGAATAAGCTGATAAGTCAAATAAACTTATTTTTACAGGGGTGCAAAAAACAACTTTAAGCGAATGCTGTAAATCAGGGATTAATGATGTTCAAACACAACCTACACACAAATAGTTTTGTTTGAATATCACCTTCGTTTCAATATCATTAATCCCTTATTTAATTCAGTTAAAAGTTGTTATTTTCTCTCCTATACAATTAAGTGTTTTTGACTTATCAGCTTATTCATCGGGATCCAAGATATAAAATACTCATACATAATATTTTTTAATAAATATATTCGTCTAAACCTACTATGTTACTACCTCGTCGTACGAATCAGCCAGTGACCGGACCGCATTCCTAGAGTTGACCGGCGTGTGCAGGCGGGCGGACGTCTGCCGGGCGCCCCCTCGCTTCGCAAGCGACCCACGTCCCCGCGCGCGGAGGACGATCGCTCCCTGGGCGTCATTTGTCCCCGCGCCCTTGAGCCCAGCCCCCCGACCCACGGTCGCATCTGGCCTCGCCTGCCATCCTTTTCTTATTTATTTATCTCTTCCTGCTTTCCTCATTTCCTTTTTTCATTCTTTTCTCCCTTCCTACATTTCTTCTTTCTTTCCTTCTGTTTTTTGTTTATTTCGTTCTGTCTGTCTTCCTTCTTTCCTTCCTCTGTTTTATTCTTCTTCATTAATTTCTTTCTTTCTTCCAGCATTTATTGTTACATTTCTATCGTCTTGTATTCCTTCTTTCTTCTCTCCATTATTTTCTTCTTTCCTTCGCTTATTTCTTCCTGTCTTCATCTCTCTACTCCTTTCTTCTTCTCTTTCTTTTTGCATTCCTGCATTCCTTCAGGTTCATTCAGGGTTCATTTTTCTTTATTTATTTTCTGCGTTCCTATTTTTCATTCTTTCCTGTTTTCCTTCCTTCTTTCTATCTATTCTGAGTTTCATTATTTTTCTTCATGCTCCTTCCTTCGTTTCTTCTTTCCTTTCGATTCGACAGCAGCCAAATTGGAGCTTTAGATTAATTGCGTACTTGCAGTAAAATACTGACAAAATCTCTTATGTTCGCGGTGAATTTACCGCGTGAGACTATGCAATCTCCCCAGAATTCTGGAAGTGGAGACAATATAGCGAAGGAAGAAATGCGCGCTGTTTCTGACCTGCTTTTTAATCAACAGTTGATGAACCAACATACGCGAGTTCCCTTTGCTGCCATTCTTTTGAGCTTGTGGAGGGTAAAGAAAACATTGTGGAAATATTCCGATGGGGAATCAGCCAATCGCTTGATTGTAAGAATGGAAGACGTGTTGAAAGGGTTGAAATTCCTTGTAGTTAATGAATATAGGAATAATTGCATGTGGTCTACGACTAGGATGCCTCCGTGTACTTATGGGACTTCAACTGCACAATCTCACACACCACATTTCCCGATCCAGAATATTTTCTCTCACAAAAATGAGTAATATATTATACGGAATTAATACGGCATATTCCAGTAACACAGGTAAAAATAATTTATGTATCTGCAAAACCAAAATCAAACACATAATGCAAGTACTTTCTTTTGAGATTTCCCTATGTCATTTGATTGTCATTTTGTAAGGCAAAGGAACATTCTGGAAATTCATTTCAAATGATTTCAATAAAGTTACTACTTTTTATTTATCCTTTACAAACAGCATGAGAAATTTGTGTTGTGATGTAGCACCACTTGTCCCTTCTTCTTTTCGTTTAATAAAATAATGGGCATTACGCAATTTTTCCCTCTGAAAATAAATCTCTAGAAGATTGTGTTTACGTCATTTTCTCCACTCTTTAAAAGCACTTCGCCTGATTAATATGCCGACTTGTATATTGTAAAATTGCTTTTAAGTTATTTACTAAGCGTTGTTCTTCAGTTCTTCTTTACCTAAAATCTTTTTTCCATTCATCTTCTCTCTTCGACAATTGTATATTCGTTTTATGTTTTTATTCCTACTGCAGCAATTTTAAAAGGATGAATTTTAAACTATGGTGAGAATAAATTAAGTTGATTTTTAACAAAGTCAGAATATTTACGAGAATGATTCATTGCAATTTTTTGACAAGTGTACATTTACGTTGAAATATTCTCCGGTGAGGCTGTGCGCTGCTGGCATTTAGAAAAGTCCGACTCTCAGGTGAAGGAGCTCGCGTAAGGGTCGCGGGTGGGCGCTTTGTAGCAAGTCGGAAGTAGGGCGTATTAGCATGGCCTGACCCCAATCCATCCTCGAAGCGAAGTGAGACCTCCTGGGGGGGCTCCGGTGGCGGAGGCCTCTCGGAGGGCCCTCGACCGCCCGGGGCTCACGGCGCGGCCCGCCGCCCGCCGCCCGCCGCCCGCCGCCCGCCGCCCGCCGCCCGCCGCCCGCCGCCCGCCGCTCGCCGCCCGCCGCCCGCCGCGGCCCGCCGCCCGCCGCCCGCCGCCCGCCGCCCGCCGCCCGCCGCCCGCCGCCCGCCGCCCGCCGCTCGCCGCCCGCCGCCCGCCGCCCGCCGCCCGCCGCCCGCCGCCCGCCGCCCGCCGCCCGCCGCCCGCCGCCCGCCGCCCGCCGCCCGCCGCCCACCGCCCGCACCGCCCGACGCGAGCGCCCTCGACCCAGCCAGGTGCGCCCCGCCCCTTCCTCCTCACCCCGGCGCCGCAGAGGGCCCTCCGGCGGTCAGCGCTCGAAGCCGGTGGCGGCGGGGCGATTCGGGGCGGGGCTGGAAATGGAGACGGTGAATGTCGAAGCCATGCCGCTCGTCTCTGAGAGAATGTGTGGTTGTTGTGAATGACAGGTAGATAAGTAGAGTGAGTCGGCAGAAAAACTATGTATTTACTGTTACGAGAGAGTGGGACAGTCAAGATGTGGGACAGGAATGGCAATGGAGAAGTGAAGCTGAGGACGGCGAGTGTCGATCCCGGCCTGAAGGAAGCGAGGTCGTTTGTGGTTGAGAGAATGTGTGGTTGTGGTGAGTGACAGGTAGGACGGTAGTGTGAGATGGGAGATGAACTACGTATTGTGAAGGTTAGGGGGTGGGAAGGAAAGCCTTCATATGGGGCGGTGCTGGAGATGGAGAGGTAAGGTGAAGGACGCAAAGTGTCGGGCGCGGCGTGAACGAAGCGATGTTGTTCATGGTTGAGAGAATGTGTGGTTTTGTGAATGATCACAAGGTAGAGAGGTAGAAAGGTAGTGAGAGGCCGTAGACAAAACCACATGTTGTGAATGTTAGGAGTGGAAGGATGAAGACGTGCGGAAGGAGACAGTGAGTGTCAGGCACGCCCAGAAGGAAGCCGTATTGTTGATTGGTTGGTGATTGCGAGAATGTGTGGTTGGGGCGAGTGACAAGTAGAAAGTTAGTATGAGCATAATATGAACAACATATTGTGAGTGTTAGAGGTAGGAGTGAAAGTCACGATTTGGGGCGGGGATAGAAATGGAGATGTGAGGCTGAAGACGACGGGTATTGATCCCGGTGTGAAGGAAGCGATGTAGTTCGTGCTTGAGAGAATGAATAGTAAGGGTGAATGACTGATAAAAAAGGTGTAGGTCGTAAAATGGATTACGTATTGTGAATGTTAAGGGGATTGTTCGGTAATGGACCATGGATTGCTATAGGGAGCTGAGCACGAAAGCGAGAGACCACTCGATAGTGGTCAGCAGATGCAGCCAATGGTCCACGGATGGTGTGGTCGTTGGGCGCTATGGTCAGTGGACGGTATGGTTGTTGGGCGGTATGGTCGTTGGGCGGTATGGTCGTTGGACAGTATGGTCGTTGGGCGGTATGGTCGTTGGGCGGTATGGTCGTTGGGCGGTATGGTCGTTGGGCGGTATGGTCTTTGGGCGGTATGGTCGTTGGGCGGTATGATCGGTGGACGGTATACTTGGTGGACGGAGTGGTCGGTGGAGCGCTTGGTCTGTGCAGTGTGTGGTCTATGGAGAGTATATTCAGTGGACGGCATGCATTTTCGATGGACCGCGTGGGCGTCGGTGATTGGAAAGTACATGGCGTGGGGCAGTGGACGGCACACGGCGTGGGGTGGAGGTCGGCGGACGGCGTGGGGCGGTTGGCG
Organism: Teleogryllus occipitalis; assembly: GCA_011170035.1. NCBI lineage: Eukaryota > Metazoa > Arthropoda > Insecta > Orthoptera > Gryllidae > Teleogryllus > Teleogryllus occipitalis. Next base: position 116,121 of record BLKR01014960.1, on the reverse strand, counting down.
GCCGAGAGCGATGGTCCGTATTCACTTACGACGGCCGCGAGGGCGAGCGGGCGATTTTTCGGCCGAGGCGAAGTGCTGGCCAGGGAAGGGGAAGAGTGGAGGGGGGCGAGGGAGGGGCTGACGCCGAGAAAGCGAGCGGCCTCCCCGGTAACGAGCGGCATTCGTTTCCGCTTCCCCCTCCCTACCGCCCCGGCACCCCGCCCTTTCCTCCGCTCGCCTCACGCCAGGCCTTCTCCGGCGCTCTCCAGGGTTGATATCTCTCTTCGTAGCGTGAGCCACTCCGTCCTGCACCGCCGCCTCTCCTTCCTTTCCCTTGCGTCTCTGCCTTACGCAGTTGCTTGGTTTTCGTAAAACGACTTTCTTGTAAATTACGTGACGTGTCTCGCTTGCCATGGTCTACACGTGAGCCACCCTCTCTAAATGAGCGACATATATGTATATATAGTTTCTTGCATTTCATATACCATTTTTCTCATTGCATCTGCGTTCATATATATATATATATATATATATATATATATATATATATATATATATATATATATAATTTTAACGTGGTTCAGTGTTAAAAGAAACAAACAAATATGACCACAAATTCAGAAACTGTAGAGTTAATTGCTATATTAATATATGTCCTGGTTAAAAATTAAAGTGAGATGTCTTGGAGTTGGGTTGTGGTTCTTCAACAACAATGGTTGCATAAATATGTTCTTTCAAAATATGACATTATAAACGATCAGAACAAAATGGAAGAGAGAGAGGTCTGCTCTTTCTTAAGGAGACATTGCATTCGGAAAAGAGACATGCGATATGAGATCTTATGACGTGTGGCAAGATGGAAGACGCTTGGATGCCAGACGCCGCGTGGTGTATCTTTTTCTCGCGGTATCACCTTTTCGCTCCTTGTCTCCGGTGGTGTGTTGCAATCCACGCGTCCTTAGTGCCTCCCTTCCTCGCCACCAACGGCTCCTGCCGAAGGGCCTTCCTCGCCGCCCGGTGCGATGGTGGAGGCGGCGGCGACGGCGATGGCGGCGACCGCGGTGGCGGCGGAGGTAGCGGCTGTGAGGTGGGGGCGGTGGCGACCACGGCGATGTCGACGGGGCGGCACGGCAGGGGTAGCGGCGGTAGTGGCAGCAGCAGCGACGGTGGCAATGTGGACGACGGCGGGGACGAGGGCGGCAGTATGTGCGAGGGCGGTGGTGTGGCTGAGGGTAGCGGTGTGGGTGAGAGCGGCGGTGGGGGCGAGGACGGTGGCGGAAGCGGCTGCGGTGTTGGAGGCGGAGGTGCTGCCGGCAGAGACGGCAGTGGCGGCGATGGTGGTGGCGGTGGGAGCGGCGGTGGCGATTTGGACGACGGCGTGGGTGAGGGTGGCGGCGTGGGTGAGGGTGGCGGCGTGGGTGAGGGTGGCGGCGTGGGTGAGGGTGGCGGCGTGGGTGAGGGTGGCGGCGTGGGTGAGGGCGGCGGCGTGGGTGAGGGCGGCAGGAATGGGGGCGGCGGCGGGGCTGGGCGGCGGGGAGGCGCAGGAAACGGCGTGACGGCGGAGGTGGTGAAGGCGGCGGAGGCGGCTTCAGAAAAATGCCGGCGCTTAGGGCGCCGCTTCTGCCGCCGCCTGTGAAAGCCTCCGCGAGTCGTCGGCGCGGAGCCCAGCCGAGCCCCGCGGGCAGCCGCCGACGCAACGCGACGCCGCGCCCCGACTCGGCTTCCCCTTCGGCCGGGAGAGGCACTTGCGAGTTCTAGATGCAGATTGTAGCCCTTTCTTTTATGTAACTTATTTCGCCAGCAGAGTTCCTAGATTCCCCGCTATAGTTCCTTCCTGACTGTCTAGATACATGTTTAGAGCGTTCTTTTGCGTCGCCGTTTATGTCTTTTCTTTCCAGTTATCAGGAGAGTTTGAGTGTGAGTTTTGAGATATTGTGTGAGTTAGAAAAAATGAATGTCATAACAAGATAATTATATACTTGAAAATCGTGTATTCAACTGCTATCATTTCTCTCTTTATATCCTGAAAGGCGCCTTAGTCGGCTAAATGAAGGGGTTTGTGCTATTCACAGTATCTACGAACACTTCCTAGATATACAGAATAGCATAAACTAAATTACAGCTGCCATTTTTCCAGCCGGTAGCACTGTCAGGCAGCATTTGGGACTTGAGAAGAAATGTTAATGATCAAAGTCATGATGGGCAGTATCGTATATTAATGTTGATTTTGTAAGATTGATGATTTCAAATTCATCCGGAATATCGAACAGTTGAACTGGAAATAAAATGACGATTTCAGTGGTGCAAAGAAATGTGCTACTCTCTGTATCTAGGGACTCTACACTGCTGTAGGCGAGGGGTGGGTACGAAGGCAAACGGTGGGTAAAGGTAACAAATTTGTCCACCGGCAAAGCGGCGGACATACACGCGGTCATCGGTGACAAACACTAGGGCGTATACTCTTCTCTCCGCGATTAAGCTCCGTATACCCTTTGTTTTCTTTGTCGAGCGATGAAGCCTGATATCCAGACGTAAAACTATAATGGAAGTTTCATCATCTTTTAGAGAAAATTTCTACTTCTTTTCATTGCTTTGTATAAAATAAAATTACAACATAAAAATAAAATATGTAGTACCGGTACAACAAAACGAAGAATAAACTGGTTCGATTGTTATGCTACCATAAAGACACATTTAAAAAAAAAAGTGGTAATATTTTTTAAAATGTGGTAGTAAAATATTTAACAACGGATACAGTTTGTGGATTGTATGATAAAAGAATTTTGCACATATTTTTGTGTGTAACTGTATTATTTAAATAAAAATTATACGTTTTATAAGAACTTCTAAGAAACGAATCATTTCTAGAATTATAAATTCAGGTATAAATATTGCACATTGTTTCCGCCGAGGTATGAAGTAAATTACTTTCGTGAATGTTCCTTCAGACAATTTAATTTTTCTGCATCTTGATGTCCGTTGAAGCATTTTACATTTTACAGTTGGAAATACTTGCGTCGAGTTCTCGCAAATGCCGTTCTAAAATGCCCAATACTTCAATTTCTCATTATCTTTTTCCGTTATTTCTTCACGAGAAAATATCGGGTCAACAAAGGTCGGGAGATATTTAAAGGTTCAATTTCGGCATACTCGAACTCTCGCTTTTATTACGACCTATCAGGAAAAGTGCTGGCGGTTCAGCAAAGGTCACGACTTGTTTGTGTTAATGGATTACAAGGAGCGAAAGTTATTAAAGGCCTTAATTTAATTACGACCGAGGACTTCGACGACTGGTATTCAAATTTCTCGCTATTGACGCTTTTTGTTGAATTATTCCCTTTAGCCGTTCCAGAGAGGAGAAATTAGTGCCAAATTACAAGCCAGACGGAGTGAGATAGCAAGTCAGTAAGTTACTCTTGTTTACTCATCATAAACGAGAACACAGCTGTGTATTAAATTTGGTTGTTGGAAAAAAAAGAGGCATTTCAGCGCAAATCCCTGACACTGAGATACCAGAGCAGGTTTTTTTAAAAGAACTGTTGATTCTGTTCTCACATATTCAGGGACGATGTATTGGCAACTAAACGCACACACGCGGGGTAATCTCACTTTCATTTAGCGGCGATTTCCAACGTATCTGTTCACTACCGCCGCCGCCGCTACGGCGCTGTTGCGTGCACGGTTTAATCTGCGCATGCGCGCAGAGAGAGAGAGAGAAGCCATTCACAGCGTTATCACGTTCCCAATGCTCTCTATGGCTTTTCACGCCTGTGTCGCGAAACGCGGGAATTTTCTCGCGAAGAGCTAAGAGCGGGACTTTGTTCGCTAAACGATGGACCGCGATAAATCCGAGCTTCCACGTCAATGATTTTAATGGTTGTTTCCTTGAGTGTACTGGTCGTTGGAAAAAATGTCTATGCGCGCGTGTGTGCGCGGGCGAATAGGTTTTTTGTGTCGCTGGGGAAAGGGGAGTGGGAGTGGGAGGGGGACGGGTAGCGGCGGGGAATGTATCGTTGGATTTATTTCGCCCGGGACGTGTTTTCGGTAGTTCGGCGGAGGTTATTCTCTGGGCACAGTAATTCAATTCTATAGCCTCGTTGTGTTGTGCTCGGTCGTGTTGCGAGCGCGGCGGAGAGAGGCGGTGGGTGGGGCCCCGCTGGACCAGACTCGCTGCTTCCAGGAGCGCGTTCTAGATGCTCTGCAACTCGGAGAAGCTCTTCGCGAAAAAGAACGATGGGACTTCTTAACTTACGGATTGTGCGTTAACGTTCAGTATGCAGCATCACTCGAACACAGAATACACACTTGTTTTGAAAGTATGTTCTCTTTTATGGATGTTAGTTGGGTTATAGATGGGGTTAGTTGGGTTAGTATGGGTTATAGATGTATTAAGAATTAAGAAATAATGCAGAAAGAAATAAAAATAGAAAACAAACTAAATATATTTAATCTCTTCTGTGTAACAATACGCTGGAAGCTGGGAAGGAAAGTCCTGGAAGACACCCTTTTAAAGTCCTATAAGGTGATGGAGCTTTCAGCCCTGCTCTATGGAAGCGAAAATGAGGTCCTGAAGAAGAGAGATGAAAATAGAATTGAAGCTAGCGAAATGAAATTTTTAAGACACGTAGCCGGCTGTCCATTGATGAATAAAAAAGAAATGATATTAGAGCAGAATTTAAGATGAGCAATGTAGATATAATAAAGCAGTAGCAACTAATGTGAAACGAATATTTTGAAAGAATGCCAAACACAAGAATTACAAAATCCATCAAACAATACGTTCCAGAAGGAAGAAAATTATTGGGCAAACCTAAGAAGAGATTGCAAGACCAGTTTTAAGGAGACGGAACCGGCCTGGACGCTCAATCCTTGAAGCTGATGGTGATAACTGATGAATTCATTTGAAAATATATATTTACGGTTTTTTAGTATTCTCTATACAATATTTGAATTTCATTTATTGTTTTGTGTATTGTAATAATTAATTTTGCTTAGTAATTGTTTTAAATACTTAACTTTTTAACATAATGTAATTCATTTATTTAAATTGCCAAAAAATCTTTGTTATTACACGTGTGATATTGCAAATTGTTTGAAAATGGAAAAGACTATTTTTGCATCGTTAATGCCAGCGTAAAAGGCATCTAAACTTACTCAGAGTCATAAAGCGGTGTAAAAGTGGTGAAAATACTAAAGTGCAGAGAAAACGTTTGTGGTATATTTCCAAATTTACAACAAAAAATGACAGTTGAATGAAAGTGGCAAGGTTGTGACTAGCTGCTATTACATTTGCTGAAATTGTATGAGATTCTTCAAAGTGCCACTTTATAAGTGGTCCGAACTCCTTAAATCTATTAATTTGTGACAACATTGTGTTTTCATCTCGCACGCATGAGGGAAATTTGCATAAATATTTGCTTCATTCTTTGTGTCCCCGCTCTCCGCGTTTTTCGTTCTTTCTCCTATAACACCTGGTGAATGCAAGAACAGTTTCGGAACAAACGATCAACGGACCGCGCGCGACCTTTTTTCTGCATTCTTGTCTCATCTCCTCGTACACACATACTCCCACATGCAACATACTCTTACGTGCATTACACTACCACACATATCAGAAAGTCCAATTGGAGCTTAGATCTTGCTACAGACAGAGGTGGCACAGAGCATCAACTCAGTGTCTCTGACCGGGAGGTCCTAGGTTCGAGTCTCGACGGCGGCCGGATTGCTACTAGCGTGTCAACTTGGTTGAATTCAGTGGCTGCCTGGAGGAGAGTTCTAGCGGTCGGCTGCGCGGATAGGTAGTTTTCCGTGGTTTCTCCGATCAACACCAGGTGAATGCCGAAGCAGTACCCTAACAAACGCACCATGGACCGCACGTGATATTTCCTTCCTCTTTCTTATGGTACCCTCGCCCTTTACACACACTTACATGTATATGTACTATACTACCATACATGCCGGGAGACCGGTCGGGAGCTTTGAGCTTTCCCCAGCTGGAGCGGTGCCCTGCGGGTGGGAGATACCTGTATCGGGAAAACCCCGCTAGTCGATGGTAGGTCGGCTCCGGATCTCGCCATTCAGTGGGGGAAGATCGCTACCTCCCGAGGAAAACATGCACTACACTCACGGGACTAATGACATCGGTAGTTGACTTACCCGGAATCACCAACATTCAATCATCTTGGATCTTGCCCGCGGTGCCTTGCAGGGAGAGATACCTGGAGTAGAAAAACACACCAAACCAACGTGTAGGTAGGTGCCGGATCGCACGTTTCAACAGGGAAGGTACAACCCCTGCATTCTGGGTAAAACGAACTCCACACTTACGGTACTAATGACCTCAGTTGTTGACGGGCCCCTAATCAATACCCACACTCTCACCCGAGTCCCTTCCCCTTTCCACCAAGCACCCCCATCCCCTTCACCAGCTATCTCCGACCCGCGCGCCATCTGCCATCCGGAGTTTTGACGCGACGCGAGCCGGCGCGGCGCGACGCGACCGAAACGAGGTTAAAACAATCCCCTTTGTGTATCAGCGTTATCGAGTTACAGCAACCGCCGCGATGTGTTCGCAGGTTTGTTCCAATATGGCGGCGGGCGCACGCGCGGCAAGGGCCTACGCGAGCTGCGGCGAGGACGAAGAGGACGGAAGGGGGCGGGGCTCGAGCAGTGGGCGAAACGAAGTTAGCTGTTGCTCGGAATTTCAGATGCAATTAGGGCGCGGGAGGTGTTATGGAATATTTAACGAAATCTTCGCACTCGCCGCGACCAAGCCGGTGGTCTTCGCCGAGCACTGGTATAAAGTACCCCAAAACTGGACGTAATTAGAAAATTGAAAGTGTGCCTTCAGAATTTTGAATTATCGAGTCATGTAAGGAAGATATTAGTGCCCAATACTACTGTCGCAGAAAGTTATATGAATAGTTTTTGTCTGAAAATGTCCTACATCTCACGTCTTTGTCTCGTATGTTTTGTTGGGGGAATGTCTGGAATTCATTGCATTTTACTGGCGATATGGTTTTACATAACAATTTGTTATAAATTTTCTGTGGATATTTTATATATCTGAATAGAAGAGACTTATGAAAAGAAATTCAGTGTATTTTTGAGCCCATAAGTGGATAATGCTCTTATGTTGATATTGAAACCTACACTGCGTGGCAACAATATTCGTAAACATTGAGAGTTAAATATTATATTTTATTGAATTTCTCCTTCTAACTATTTTTAACAATAGCCGTCATAAATATTAGTAATTAATCTTTTTGTTTCAAATATCATCGCTTCAACTCATATTTTTAAGTATCCAGTATAATATCTTTAATCAGAAAAAACACACATTTATCTCCATGGCCTATCCCGGCAAGGTCAATGCTCAGCTGGGGAAGTACCTGTTGTAATATAAATATCCCGAAAATTGACAGGTCTGCGCCGAATCACATGCTTCTCCGGGCGAGGTCCAGCACTACCTCTTACGTTATAACAGCCACGACACTTCAACACACCTAGATATTTTAATCAATACTCTTTCCGATTCGGAATCAATATTCAATCATTCATTACTCTTTGTAGCGAAACCTCTCGCTAGAAACTCGACTCGATGAAAACGCAAGCGCCGTGGACCCGCGGTCAATAAACTGCTCTTCCCGCACGCAGGTGTGAATCCCCCCCCCCGCCCCCCTCGGTCGATCCCGAGCGGCGACGCCTTCGCGCGGGCGATAAGCAGCGCCCAGGCGAGGCGAGGCGAGGCGCTGGGCGGCGGCGGCGCCGAGAACCAACTCGAAGGCGCTGCGCACACAAGCCCGTGTTGGTTTATAATTAAATCCAGTGCAGCGGAGACAGAGCCCCGTGTTCCCGGGCGACCGCAGCGCAGCGAGGAGCAGGCGCGGGCCCCTCCTGGCCCGGGAGGCGCCAGCCAGCCACCAGCCAGCCAGCCAGCGAGCGGGAGGCTTTGGGCAGGGGGCAGAGCGTTCGCGATGGCGTGAACAGGTGGGCGGGGCGCGCGACACACCGGCCCGCAAACACTGCGCGCGCCACGCCCAGGTGGGTGAGCAGCAGCTCAGCGCTTGGGGGGGGGGGGGCGAGAATTAGAAAATAGAAGCTTCTCGGTGGAGGGATCGGCCTATCAGAAAGGGAGGTGAGTCTTTCTGTTGGAATTTTCTAAAAAAATGCCTGCAATTTACATTGTTTACCGGCCATATTAAAATCAGGGCTTTCATTCACGTAAATATTGCGTATGTAAACAGAAATTCAATAGAATCGCTGGTGGTTTCAAGTGGACCGACTGGGGTGGCTCAGGTCATCGATTGATGTCACAGCAATACAACTGATATACAACTGATTCGACTCCCGACAGTGGCGTAATTTTCGTCCCTACGTAATAATTAGAATAATTTAAGCCGGTGTTTGGGGATGAATTCTAGCATCCGGTTGCTCTGATCAGTAGTTCTCTGTGGTTTCTGATATCAACACCAGACGAATGCCTTATTGAAGTGCTTGGACAGACGTACCACTGACCGTGCGATGTTTTCTTCTTCTTCCCTGTATTACATCACACCTTCCTTACATTTACACTTACACCTACATGCACACACATGACGGGTGACCTCTTGGACGCGTTAAGGTTATGCCGGCTGGGGCGGTACCCTGCTGTGCTGGTGGGAGTTAGCTGACTGGAGAAAATTCCCCGCTAAGCGGCGTGTAGAACGGTACGCCGGATCTCATCACCCAGCTGGTAAACAATACTGCCATCTTCTGTGATAAAACAACATGCACTACACTAACGGGACTAATGATCACAGCAGTAGACGCTCCCGGAAAATCGAAATAATCAGTCCATCAAGCATGAGTATTCTGCAAATGCAGAAATGATTTAACCATTGAATCATTATGGTTCTGAAAAGGCTACTTCCAGCAAGCAGGTGGCTCTCAACGGATGGCCGCGCGCTCGCGCTATCCCCGAGCAGGTGGGAGGAACTGACAGCACCTCGCGCGTAAACAGCGCCCGCGCCACGCCCCCGTGTGCGAGGGGAAGCTCAACGAGGCGAACATTATGGAGGAAATTGGGTGGAGAGGTTGGCCATCAGAACGGAAGGGAACGGAATGTCTCTGTTTGAGTTAAATAAGATGGAGTTAGGAAAAAGTGCGCAATTCGGTGTTGTTTGTCTCATCAAAATTCAAATATTACACAGTATTTCTTTTTACTTTCTCGCTACGGAGCACAGAGAAAGTTATGTAATACTGCGCAAAAACACGGCGGATTTTCGGCAGAAAACTCTTTTTACAGGGCCCTAGAAACAAAAAAGTGGATACATGTAGTTGCTATATTTAGAGAAACATCCTCTAACACGTAGGGTAGCCAGAATCCATATTCTGTGGGTCCTTGATATTGAAAAAATCGAATGACGGCAAAACGTTTGTCGGTCTGTGTTTCCGTCTCTCTGTCCGTGTGTTAACAACGCCAGCGGCTTAACTGTTCTGCCGATTTTCTCCAAAATTGGTATTCTCCAATCTATATCGCTGATGTTGCGGACCCTTGAATTTGAAACCTATATTTTAAATTTGGGGATACTTTACATGAAGCCCCTGGAACATTTTAAATATGTTCAAAACAAAATGGCTCCATCGTTTGTGATTAAATATTGTTGATGGATAATGTGAAGGGCGTTTAAGAGAATAATGTGCGCCTCATTTTCGTGAACTGATTTTTCTGAAGCTGAAAACTGATTTTTCGAAAGTTGAAAAGTTCAAAATTTTTCCAGAGTTTTCCTACAACCACAATTATGAAGATAGAGCTTTTTTCTCTTACTGAAATCTGTTTCTTAAAGATATATTTTGAAATATAGTCATGTACAATTTTGTTTGGATATTTCAGTACTTTTCCGGCAGTTTTGTGTTAAAATTCTGGCGATAAAGTACGTGCTGTTTTAGCATCACCAATTTTTAACGTCGAGCCTATCTCTCGGTTTGACGCACTCGCTACACCGGCTGTCATGTGCCGTGGCCTAGGATAATTTTTTGAGAAATTCTTCAGGACTGCCGCAAAATTTGGTCGATTTAGCAAACGTAAGCTCACGCTAACGTAGCCCGTGGGAACGACTCGGTCTAAGAATTGCATAAATGCTTGTCACGTAACTTTTGTCCATTTTGATATTTATATTTGTTTACGGTATTGAGAAGTGGTTTCATCATAAACCGTCCGTAGCATTCTTTAAACCTTAGCAGGTTACCTGTAGTACTCACAATATAAAGGTAGAAAAGAAGTTGTTTCTTTAGTAGCACCTTCCAACAGTAATATAATGACCCAATAAGTTGGTAGAATTGAATAATTGAAGTTATCACGCCAAGGTGTTTCCTGTTGAACACCAGAAGAAACGCCATATCTAGATTTTTTAAAATTTAAATTTCTGAAATTATGAAACATTAATATTACATATTAACTTTTAGAGATTATTTGTTCAGTCACACAGTAGATCAACGCAAAAAATAAACCAACAACAAACAAATAGCACTTGCTTCCACACCACCAAAGGAGAGAGGCATCAACGAAGTAGGAACACACTGTGCTCCGCCAGGAAGAGAATGGCTGCAGCGCCATGACGGCGGCGGCGCCAGCGGCGTTCGGAACGTCGGCGAGCAGGTTTATTACGTCATTTCGGCTGTCGCGAAGTTGGATGCACTGGCGCGGAGCGCGCTCCGCTTGTCTTTTTGTCTCAATTAGTTTCCCGTCGCGTCGACCGCAACCACGGCCCGAAACTGCCTCGGTCGCTGCGCGCGTACGGCCAGATCCTATCCCTCGACATCCTATCATGTCCACACACACGCTCGTCCTCGCTCCACACTCGCCATCACACGCTCACGCTCGTCTTCATTTGCCCACGCTCATGCCGCAGCGACATCAATGTTAATCCCCACGTTGACGCTCGGAAACTCTCACGCATGCACATGCGATGTTCGGACATGTCGTGCTTACTCACGCAGATACTCCCCTCACGCTCTAGCTCGCATACGCTAAGTACTACCCTTTCACTTTAACTCACGTTTGGGATCGTTCTCGTCGTTCTTTATGCCCACTCTCGTTCTACCTACGTTTACTCGTAACCACACTCGTTCACGCCTCACTCATCCCTACCCCCACCACCTTTTCCCACTTCCCAATCAACTCTCACTGGGAGATGTGGATCAGTGGATCAACTGATGTCACTGCAGTGCCTCTAACCATGAGGTCCTAGGTTCGAGTCCCGATGGCGGAAGGAATTTCGACAATTAGGCTACGTTGAATTCAGTCCCTGTCTGGAGGAGAATTCTAGAGGCCGGTTGCTCTGATCGGTAGTTTTCCGTGGTTTCTCCGATCAACACCAGGAGAATGCTGGAGCAGTACCCAAATAAACGGGCCACGACAGCTTACAATCTTTCCTTCCTCTTCCTTGCCCTATCCTCACCTCTTCACTTACTTCAAAATTCCCCTGAAGACCGGTCGGGGGCTTAGAACTTGTCCCAGTTGGTAGGAGCCCCGCTGGTGGGAGATACTTGGTTGGGGAAAACCCCGCTAGTCGACGACACGTCGGCGCTGGATCTCGCCATCTAGAGGGGGAAGATCACCGCCATCTCACGAGTAAAAAACTTGCACTTCACTTACGGGACTAATGACCCTATAGCTGACGCGCCCGCAATCACTAACAATCAATCACCCAATCAACTCTCGCCTTCCATGTGTCATTGGACCAAACCTTCACTTGCCAAAGTCTAATGTCTCTCGCCCTCACCCACTCTCCTCTCCATTTCCACGTTCACGCTCGTAAACTTCCATTCACTCACAAGTCTACGCCTACAAGTCTACAAGTCTACAAGCCTCGCCAAGTCTGTGCCCACGTTCACGCTCGCAAACTACCTCTGTCACGCTCCCTCATGCACCCACACACGTGCCCTTGTCATACTTGCTCACGCCTTTGAGCACGCTTTGTCTTGTCCCGTTGGTGCTTTCAGGATCCCCCGCCAACTCTCGACGTCTCTCTCTCACCATTTCTAATTCGCTACATCTTCCTCGCCTGCTCTCGCTCGTGCACGTTTGTTGTGCAGACTGGAGAATTGGAAGTAAGATCTATACAATTTTTGTAACTCTTTGGTGCTAAGATTTGCTACTAATTTTCAGAAATCAAACTTCATTTTTATTCACACAATCTGTAATCTTTAATTTTTATTTAATCGAAAATTCAGGGAAGTAAATAGACGTTTTGATTGTACTCAAATGAAACGTACTTCAGAGTATTGATATGTATTCATACGATAAGTTTTTGCATTCTAAAATCAAACGAATATCATGTTACAAACCCACAGATATTTCAATGAATACTAGAAACCATTTATTTCGACTTTGTACAAAAATTCAATAAAAATAGTATCTTAAAAATACTAGTATGTACTCATCATTTGTTAAAATGTACAAGATGAATGGCGAATTATTTACATTACGTATTTTTTCAAACACAACTTACAATGTTCTTTGTTTTGTTCTAGTTTACAAATCACAGAGAAGATGATTATAATAAACACATTATACAATTGTAGCTCGAATCATAAAACACAGATGATTTCCTAGATTCCATAGTTCTTAAAATTGCTCTTAGAAAAAGCTGTTATTGAGAAAATATCGCGTTTTTGTATTCTACATTGAACTTTTAAAGTGTTTCCATTCTATATATTTTCAACTTCCAGTTTATTTCCGTGCTTTTTGCATTGCTATCGCTTCATAGCGCCATTGCAGGAAAACAAATAGGTTCCATCTGCCTCGTGCAACATAAACTACACGTAGTATGATATGTTTATGGTTATAGTCAAATAATGGCACTTGCGGAGGCAGTTACTGTAAAGAATTAGAGACATGATTCACGGGCAAATGGTCTTCATGGGACAATACGCGCGTAGTTCATGAAGTCCTCTGGTGCACTTAGTTCCAAGAGATCCGAATCGTTCACTTTGGATCTTTTATCCGTTGTGCTTATGGACTTCAAAATGTCTGTATATGCCAAGAAAAAACATTAAATGCATGTGTTTTTTTCTATACAAATATTTCTGTTAATAATAACAAGAACGATAATGTGTCATTGCAACAAAAATCTGTATTTCTTTCTTAACATTAGTTGATATCTATTTCGTAGTTTTCTTTCTCATAAAGATTATGTTTTTAGCCGATCCGATGGCCGAGATCGTTGAGGCAGAAGTGCAGTAGCGGTCTTGGACCAGAGGATTGCGGGTTTGAATCCCGCCTCGGCCATGGATGTTTGGGCGTGTTTGTGTTGTCCATACGTGCTCTCCCTACAGTTTAAAAATCACAGTGGTAGCTAAATGATCTAGATGTTGAAAAGCGACAAAAAAGATCATTTCTGTTTTACGAACTCTGTGTACTTTGTCTTTTGTATGTCGTATGTGAAAAAGTTCATCACTTATGTTAATAGTATTGAAGATATTTAGGCCTTCTCAGTAAATAATTTTCTATTTGAGTTTAAGTTACGTTCACACATGTATACTCTTAATCAGAAAACCAGCTCGTGGCTCGTCAAGCTCTCTTCTTTATTTACTGAAACGTAGTCGGAGTTGTTTACTTGATACTCTTTCTTATTAGTTCTAAAACTGAATCCAACAAATACACTCGTCATAGTTAATAAATTACCCGAAAAATTACGTTGAATCATTAGAACGTAGAATTGTTTAAAAAACGCAGTTTTATTTATTTTTGTTAATTTTTGTTCAAACAATTGTCCCTCCGACGAGAGATCGAAACCGCTCTTCCGATTTACGCTCATTTCTTCTCTATGTATTTGTTATGATTTATTTTTATTTTGTTTATTACTGACAATTTTGTTTGGTTCTTTTCTCTATGAATTCAAATTTTGCTTCCGATCACCCTTATGCATCTTTGCTTACGAAACAAATATTGATTTACGGCTTTTATTCATATGACTTTCGTATCGAATATTTGGTCTTATCTCAATGTTGAAAAAGCATGATCTGGTACCTGCTTGTTTTCTGACAATTTCTTAACGTATCAACAAACACATAGAAATATGAGTTTAATTAAGTTTCCCATAGTTTGTGTAAATTATCTTCTTCGAAGCATTTTTAATGTCGCATCAGCTAAATATTATTCTTGAATAACTACTTGGCGAAGCCTATGTGTCGAATTTCGTCTATGGTAGTGATATAAGTCGATAGTTTTTTTCTCTTCTTATTTGGCCATTAAACTCGTTGGTCTGCGGCCACTCTATTGATCATATCTTTTGGGAATCAGTCCATTTCTATTTTTTTCTCGGGATGAATAGTGCAGAAATTGTTTTAAATGTGTTCATCGTACATTTCGAGTTTATTGTCTTTCAGTTTTTTCTATGTTATTCAATATTTTTCTAAACATTTAATTTTCAATGTTGTTTTGGATGCCTTCATTTTTCTCTTCTCTCTTCTTTTACTCCTAATAAAACCTCATAATAATGTTATATTGAAAAATTAAATATTACTCAGTAATGTATAACACATGGAGGTCGTTATATAATGTAAATTTGAATATTTGTTCCATTATTATCATTAGTTTAATTAATTATTTAATTAATATAAATGAACGAATTGTACCTCTCGTTAGTTATCCAGGAATAATTTCATGTATACCTTCATTAATTATGTTGAATAAGCAAGCCCGACTAATTTGCATTACTTTCATAACTATCATGTAATAATTATCAAAATGTTATTGTAATTTGATGACACTTACTCAAATGAGCATGTGGTATGTTCAATGAGATGGAACCATCTGAAAATAAATATTAGAATATCCGCGCTCTCTCGGGATTTTGTAACACTATAATGGACACGTTGCAAAATCTTTGAAAAAATATGATAGTATTTGCACGTTTGCAACCTGAATATGTTTGTCAGTGTGTATTAATTTTTGGCATGCTCCGTAACTTATGGTAGGGCCATGTTAATTATGGATATGTCGAGCGAAGGGAAATTAGAGATGGATCAATGTGTTGCGGTTGATTTACTGGCAGATTTGTGCCAAGCGTTTGCCGATCGGTTTATTTAGCGCTGTCGCAGCGCGGAAGAGCTATAGGCGCATGAGTCTACTGCTCAATATGCACCTTACTGACAGCTCGCCTTAACACTGTGACGAAACAATGCATGCGCGTCTGATAGCAATGCATCACGAACCATGTTTATTAGGGGACGCTGCTGGTTATCACTCGGGCGAATGCCTGGTGGATTTTAGGGGGACATGGAGACAAGGGTTAGCATACGAGAAATAAAGGGTCTGCGATCGCTTTTCAGTTAGTTGTACTAAGGTGAATACCAGCTTGAAAAGCGGCTTGTTCCAAGACAGTAAGTGAATTATATTGTCGACATGCATAAAAGCGATGGGAACATGAAAAACAGAATGTCCTTTTTGTGCCCCAAAAAATGCTTGATTTTCTAAATGTTCTTTAAATCGGCTTGTAGATATCTCACTACAACAACATTCATATTGTTGACTTCCCGTGTAAAAAAACGACAAAAGGAAATAGTCAGCATCTGCTCCCTTAATTAAGAAGCCTATGAAGCTTATTAGCTTTTTACTGAAATATTCATACTCCAAAATCTTCAATGCAGTTGAATAATTGTAGTATTAATTTTTATATTTTCAAAATTGAGTGGTATTTGTAAGCACTAGCAATTAAAATAATCAGCTTCCCAAAGAAGTTAAATTTATATATTCCCTAAGGTATGATAAATCAAGTTTTGTAATATATTTTTTATTAAAATGTTATCTAGTTGTTATTTATTAAATTAGTGCCAGATTATAGGTATTGCGATGTCATTAAGAAATAATGGATGAAATATTATATATTGTTTTCCAAAGATGACGGTGATAAGTTCTACAGCATTAAACCTATTTGGCTGATTTCAATCCATAATACTTAGATTTTATTTCAAAAATGAGGAAAACATTGAGAACAACTTTGGCAAAGGAGACTACATGTTAAGAAATCATTTACAATTGATGCTATTGAGAGAGAGATTATTCTTTGCATGGTGCTTTGAATAGCCATATCACACTAAACTCAAAGTGAGGAAATGAGGAGTGGAATGTTTTGGAAAATTTTAGTGTAGAGAAGTAATTCTGTAAATTCGATTTGAATGGTCGATGTATATAACACATGTAATATAATAAAATATTATCTAGTATTCTTACAATTACTTTGTAGTAATATTGAAATAAATTGTTGTGAGACAGCTACTTTTCAATGATGTATTTTTGTACATTAGATACATATATGTTTCATATGATACGTATGTTTCATTAGTTTATTTAAGGTCTCATCACACCTACACGCCTCAACATTCTAAATAAAAATTTTATATCACCCTAATTTTTGGCTTAGCCAAACGACACACTGAGATGTTGTTCTGCTAGGTACAAACCAAATCCTCAAAAGAGGAGCAAAAATCACTACATTTAACGCCTTGTAAGGCATTTGCAGCACTGGCGCAACAATGACTATTCCGCTGTGCGTGGGCCGTCGCGTCCAGCTACTCTAACCAACCCAAATACCATCCCCGTCCCCGCCCCCACCCCGCCGCCTCCCCGCCACTGCCTCGACACGGCGACCCGCGACCGCGCGCTCGTAACTTTTAGTTAGACTTGGACGACCAATTTGCGGTGCCGCCGGCGGCCATTGGCGCGTCTGAGAAGCCCCGTTCGGACGCTCCCCGCCACGCTTACCCCGGCACGCCCCCTCCCGCCACGCCGCCTGCCACGCCTTCACGTTTGGACGCCCCCGCCACGCCTCCTGCCACGCCCCCGCCACGCCCCTGCCACGACCCCCGTCACGCCCCCCCCCCGCCACGCCCACCCCCACCCCCCGCCACTCCCCAGCCACGCACCTTCCACGAACCCGCCACGCACCCACCACGCACCCGCCACGCACCCGCCACGCACCCGCCACCTCAGCCACGCCAACGCACGCCTCCGTCACGATCGCGCCACGCCTCCACCACTTCTCCGCCACGCCCCCCGCAAGGCCCCCGCCACGCCCCTCGCTTCGGGCATCCCCGCCACTCCCATCACTCCCCTCTCCTCGCCCCGCTCCGCTCCGTTCCGCTGCGCCCTGACCCGCGGCGCTCCCGCTTCGCACCACGCCTTTGAAATTAATGCGGTGCAAAATAACCTTTTAACTCGGCTAGATTTAATACCAAAGGATCCGGAAAAATTGATGGGGGTGGAGCGAAACCAGGCGAGCGGACCGGAGCCGAGCGAGGGCGGGCGGGGTAAACGATGGGCGCAGCGAGCGGTGGAGGGGAGAGGTGCGGGCAGCTGGGTGTAGAAGCAGCAGAGGTTGCCTGGCACACAGAACGGGCCGGGGAGAATGGAGGTAAAGTGGGTCAAATAGGGAAGGGAGAGGTGTGATGAACGATGGGCCAGGCGATGGAAGAGAAAAATGAAGGAGAGCATCAATTAGGAATATGCATGTAAATGTGGAGATTGAACGGGAAAATGCATAGACGCAAGGTTGGTAGCGTTTGAAACGGCCAAGTGGTCGTTTAATGATGACGCACGTGCAAACAAGGACAAAGAAAGAAGTAAATTCGTAACTAGGAGGTGCTGGGAGTCGAATTTGAGTGTTGAAGCAGTCAGAAGCATAATGGGAAGCGTTAAATTGTTTCGTCGGAGAGGGAGGGTGGATGGTTGGCGGAGAGGGAAATGCGCAAGCGTAGGAGAGTGGGTTTGGATTCATTTATTGATGTTTCCGGGTACATTATTTGCTATAATCATTAGTCCCGTTAGTGTGGTGATTTTTTTTGTTCCGAGAGGTGGCGATGATTCCTTCCCTGGTACATGATGAAAGCCGGTACCGATCTACACGCGGCTTACGACGCATTGACCCGTGCAAATATCTCCTCCAAGCGGGATACCCTCCCAACTGGGACTAGCTCTAAGCTCTCGACTGGTCTCTGAACATATGCGGTAGTGTAAAGCATGTGTGTGTGTGTGTGTGTAAGGGGATAGTTCATAGGCGAAAAAAGATCGTGCACGTTTAATTGCTAGTTTGTTAGATTACTACTCCGGCATTCGCTTGGCATTGATCGGAGAAACCACTGAAATCAGAACAGCCGGTCGCTTAAATTCTCCTCCAGACTGAATTCGACCTAGCTATGTAGCTAGTATCAAAAGTTCTGCGAACTTCAGGATCTCATGGTAAGAATCGCTGCAGAGATAGCAGCAATGATGGCTCTGAGCTAAACTCATCTGGTTGTAACGGGGGAAATTATCGCGGAGGGATAAATGAAAAGTGACGAGTCGCGAGTTGGGAAGTAGCGGAGCGCAAATTGGGAAATAGTGGAATTCCAGATTGGGAATGGTGGACGGAAATGGAAGGCATCGAGATGCAAAGGTGATGGTGTGGCGAGAACCATTGGGCTGGCATCTGTATACGCTCGAATGTGATTTCGAACTACGAAAATGGCGACACGTAGATCTTCCCAAAACCTGTGTAACGTCCGGTGTCGCTAGCTCAAGACTATCATCCCTCCGGTCTGCTACTGAAGCTGTTTTTACCGCTCACTGCACTCGCGACAAGTTCTTCCCAGTACTCACAAAAAGGAGTCGTATTTTGATGACCTAAAACGTCTTTTAAGTGATCAACAAATGCTCTTAAAACGTTGTAAAAATGCCCTAAAAGCAAAGAAAAATGACTAAAAAAATTGATGAAAACCAGTTCAGAAGAAAAACTCAAGCAGTTGGGTATGTTACTAATGTAATCGAGACTTCTTTCTTTAGTTCAAGTGAACTCAGCTTGTGAACTTTAGGTTTGGTTTGTTATTTACCAAGAAATCTCTGTCTTTAGTTATCACTAGACATCGGATGTTTAGGGAAATGCCTATTTTTTTCTAGAGAACTTATTTAAAGGGTGATAATATATGTCCACGAATCAAGACAAATGATGACATATGACGAAGTTTTATAATGCTTATTTTTGCTTATTTTAGTATAAATGCCTATTTTTGCATAAATACCTTTTTTAGGACTTTTTTCGCCTTTTATTTATTATATTTATATACAATGCTAAGATATCAGAAAATCGGGGATGGCCCAATGAGACCATTCATTACGAAACCTTCAATTCACGTCTTGAAATTTAAAATTACGAGAGAATTCCTGAAAGTATACCAACTGATTTTTCTCCATTTCCCTATTTCATGAATACCAGCCATGATCTGAGAACATGGAAGATTGAAAATACATCGAGGAAACCGAAATTTTCAGTGGAAATAAATATAAATTCCCAGAAGGTTTCAGTGTTGCTAGTGTTGGACTGCTAAAATATATGCAAGTCACATTGTTCAGATACCCTTCTCTGCATTCAAACTGATTTTGTCTCCCAGTCGTCGCAAATTTGAAATTATGAGCCTTGAAAAGTTACCGGTGATATGTAAATATTACTAGTTAATGGAAACTATTAAGAATAAAATGTAGAAGAGTTGTAAATATGTATATCTAGTTTTACATTAAAATATACGAACTGGTTTTGTACATTTAAGTTTACAAAAATAATATTGACAAAAATTACAATTTTTCCACGGGGCACGGAGACCTCAACCAGTCTCCTCAGTGCGATCCACCTTTGCTAACGAGAGAATTATCACGAATCTAAACACCCGGGTGGTAGATTCCAAGTCCTCGCCAAAGCTTCTCTATGTGGGATCACCACAGTGCAAGGCCTCGGTCCCAAAGCAGTCCGCGGGAACAGTCAAGAGAGTGAGCCAAGTCGGTGTAAAGCCCTGCCCTGCTGTGAGAATTATCACGAATCTGGACACCCGGGTGGTAGATTCCAATTCCCCGCCAAAATGCCACGGGAAGAAACTTGTGGCCGCAAGGGGGGAGAGGGGCGGGCGGTTGGTGGCATTCATTTGCAGTCGATGGCGCGTAGCGTCGCGCCGGGCTTAGCTGCTGTTTGGAGTGCACGGCGGATTAGGGCGCGATCTGTCAATAAGCGGCACCGCGCGGAGGGGGGTGAGTGGAGAGGGGAGGGGTAGGGGGAGCCGCCGTTCATTGCCACCGACTTTTATCCCCGTTTGTCGCCATGTTGATCCGCGTAATGTATGCGAGTCAGAAAGTGCGCCTGTACGTGGCGATATAAGCATGTATGTAGATGCAAATGCGTTTGACGGTATGTATGCATTTCGAGGCGGTATATGGGACCGAAAAGCTAGGTGAATGCAAATTTTGAATATCACGTTTGTATGTGTAAGTGTGCATACAGATGCTTCCATATGCTTGTGAGTTGTCGAGGGAAGATATTGTTCTTTTTCAGGAGCATTTAGTGTTGCTTACATATGTAACATATTTGCATATCCTTATAGAAGGGGATGGTATTTGCTCATCATTGTTATTTAATCTACATAAACTCCGCGTGAATTTATTTCTTTGAATTGTTTCCTAATTTTGCCTTTCGCAATTTATATTTTTTAAAAAAGAACGTGTCCTGGTAATCCAGTGTTTTTACCTCTAAAATGTTCTCACCTAATTTTATTTATTCGCTATAAATACTCTACTTATTTAACACTGGAGGACGACACTTGTCATTTTGACGGGTGACCTTCTTGAGGTGAGAACCCATTAGTGCCTAGTGTTACCATCTGGTAACGAAAATTCCGGGAATGGCGCAGCGGCGTGTTTCAATGTCTGTACAATAATATGCAAATTTTATCCCTTCAATAGACGTAGACGTCTTAAAACCGCATATTAGCAAGTTTTTTCATTCCTTTATTCTTATTATTTCTTCAATAGACGTAGACTTAAAAGAGAAAATATAAGTAAGTTTGTTTTTCTTATTCCTGTATGCCAATGTCGATTTAGCGGTGATCTCTGAGGTACTTCTGGCCAGGGTGTTCATATGACTTGCGTCGGTTCGAATCTTCATCTAAAACCGTGCTTAGTTGCTATGTGTCTGTAGTTAAGTCGGAAGGAGAGACCGGTGTAAAAGAAACGGTGGTTGGTCCGCACCAAAGTTCACGATGCATATGCAGCTAAGTTCTAACGTTTTTCCTTCTTCTTATAGAAAAAACTACTCATAGAACCAATGGTTTGCGCTTTGAAAAGCTCTAGTTGCAAATATAGACCTACTTTTTATCTATAATTCTCAACAATAATATGGGTTGTAAATTCAACGCTTTGTGGCGTTTAAAATTTAATCATATTCTACATATTTAAAGAAAAATAATCATATACACTAAAAATTAATTACGATATTTACAAATGATACTAAAATGGCGAAGAACAGACATTTTTCGCGGTTTTAGGCTTTTGTCTAACACCTTTGGTGTGTTCTATTAGGGGCAAGTAAATAAAACATGATTGTTAGTACATTACATCAAACTGTAAGTACTGATGAAAAAGCTCCAGAAACTTCCAGAGACTGTAAAATTTTATAAAAGTACAAAATATGACAAAATGTGAAATACTTGACCAAATGACGCGCTTGGATACGGTGAAATTTGGGAGTAAACGGTGGTCAGTGTAGGTATTTTTCAATGATCTGGATATTATACAGAGAAATGACGGGAGGAATTGCTGAGATTATTTTTTCAAATTTTTAGAAGAACTAGCATCTGCCTACGTTTGTCCGAGCAATCTGTATATTTTAGAGTAGCAGTACAGTATTTGCAAGACCTGCCAGTTAGGAGAATGTAAAGACAAGAACAAGCCCGGGAACATTTGAATGCATTGCAACATGTGTGCTGGGAACACGTTATTCAATTTGCACCCTGTTTTAACCCTTCGAATCTATTTCTCCAACACTTACGTGGATTATGGGGTCTTTTTGACCCCAAATTATAACTCAGAAACCGTAACATAATACAACAAAACGGAAATGGACACGTTTTAAGAATTGTAATTTAGATGTCGATCCCAAACGCTTAAAAATCAAATTAAAAAAAAACAAGTTTACAACTGATACGTTTATAACGCATGTAATATTGGACATAAATAGCATATCTAAAAAAAGAAGTTCGTGTGAATAATTTTCAGTGTGTTGCAAAACATAATTTGCCTTTGGGGTCAAAAAAGACCCCAACAAAGTGCAAGGATTAAAGCTTCTGGAAGGTTTCATTAATTAAAATGTACTGAGCATCAAGAATTACTCAAGATAAAAATGAAACCTTTTTGTATATTAAATATTAATATAATCTATTGTTGAAGGCATCTTTTGTTACATATATAAGAAAAATATTAGCTCAACAATAAAATTCTTTAACTATACAGAAGCTGCATTTAAAATGCCAACAATTGTGTTGATTATTATGCTACCGAATCTCGTTCCCGTCAAAATGACGGGTTCGTCCTACTACGTAGAAAAAAAATCGCCATCCACCTAGTGTTAAGTAATCATTTTTTTCAGTTTGAAATAATATTTGAAGTTGTCTATCTTATGCGTTTTACTAATGTACACGAATATAATATCAATGTTCTAGGTAATGTAGTTATTTCAAGCAATAACGTAAATTAACGACACTGTGCGCCACTTCAATTTTTTTCATCCAATGGACGAGTCGGCGTTTTTGTTTGCGCTCTCAAATTCATCTCCTTTTGTTTCCAATGAGAACAGCTAACGTACTCAAAATGTTTCTGCAATGTCAGTCTCGTGTCATTGAGAATATAACTAAGGTTCGCTTTTCCCATTGTACTGTTTCTCCGTCTTCAAACTTAGAAGATATTCACGTATTTAAGGAAATTAAACAGGTATATACAGGATACTTTGCATTTATTGAAACCAAAGTAAAACATTAAAAAATGCACTACAATTTCCAATGTTCACGCTTTAAACAATGCGTTCCCCTCTATATCGGAGGTCCTTTTAAACCTTTTGTGTTTACTACCACATGTCAAACACAATTTCGACTCTGGGTTTTCCTCTCCAGCCTTCGATTCATAGCCACATAGCCACTACAAACCACTCCTTTGAGCGATGTTTTTGTGTGTTCGACGCAAATCAATGCGAGTGAACGGTTTGGCGCAGGGCGTTCGATATGAATCGGAAAGCGAAAAGGGAAGCGGACGTGGTTGGGGCGGGGTGCACTGTTATGACGTTTACTTCGGAAGCCTATCGCTCGAACGGCGGTCCCCCTTTATAAGCGCCGCCGCCGCCGCCGTCTTTCATATGTTTCGGGCTGTGACAGGGCCGCTCAAACACTGCACGTCTCTCAAAGGTCGCATCTCCCCGCCGATACCCGCCACTCCCTTCTGCTCCCCGCCGCTATTCGCACCTCCCTGCCCATCTCCAGCTCCCCGCCACTCCTCGCCACTCACCGGAGTTCCTCTTCTTTGTTCTAACCTCACCCCCTTACACACACTTACACTAACGTGCACTACACTGTCATATATAAGCCGAGAGACCGGTGGGAAGCTTAGAGCTTGTCCCGGCTGGGGCGATGCCCCGTTGGTGGGAGATAGCTGGTTGAGGGAAACCCCACTAGCCGGTAGTAGGTCGGCGCCGAATCTTGTCATCTAGCGTGAGAAGATCACCGCTACCTCCCACGATAAAACATACACTACACTTACGGAACTAATGACCTCGGTAGTTGACATTTCCGAAGTCACGAACAACCAACCAACTGAAGTTGGAGTTTCCGTAGCTCTCCATAGCTCTCTACAGCTCATCACAGCTTTCCACAGCTCTGTACCGCTCTATGACGCTCTCTATAGCTCTCTACAGAACTTTGAAGCTTCCTACAGCTGACCAAAGCACCACGCCACACAACACAATTCCCCGTCTCTCACTAATAATTTAAACCAGTTCCTGTAACTTCCCTCCCTCTACTCTATTTTCGTGAATTTTTGACAAATCTTGCCACTCTTGAAGACTGTTTGCAATTGCCCAAGACTGACCGGCACTGTTTTAAAATGTCAGACACTGTGCGACATTCTCTGACACTCTCAGGCACTGTCCGTCACTTGTATTTGCGTTCATTGTAATATTTCTATTATGCGCGTTTAGTGTCAAAGGAGATCCCTAGATTAACTTTCAATGTATGCTTACGTGATTATTAAATGTATCAGATTGTTATAGGTGCATGACCAACACTTGTAAGAACTAACTATTCGAAGCTATTGCACAGATAATTCCGATCACCGTGATTTTTAATTTTTGTGGAAAGTATACGACACGTGTAATTTCGTTTAATTATTCCATTGCCAGATTAATCAGTGTGCGTTGTTTTCTAATTTCCGTTAGTGGTCGGACAAAGCCGTTCAATCAGTTCACGCAGCGTTAGTGTCGCGCGTACGATGAATGTTGTAGAAGAGCATGATCATCCCAAAGCACGGGGGAGCCATCTATACATAGAAATAAATAGGCAAATATTTGCGCGCGTCGAACGAAGCAATTTATACCTACCGCCTCGTCCGCGCACCCAGCGTGCTTTGGGCTCAGGAAATTCGTTGGCTGGGTGAGGCGGCGGCGGTGGTGGTGGCGGTGGCAGCGGCGGCTTCTGCTGTGCACACTCGTGGGATTAAGTCCTAATTGGCAACCGGCGCAATGCATACACTCGGAGACGCTGCGGGCTTCCATACGCGTTTGGTCTTCCTCTCACTACTCAGTCGGTTGCATGGGCGTCGCAGCGACAATGGCACTCATGAGCGTTACGTCGCAATGGAGAAATTGTACTTCAATTGGTAAACTTTTGTGATTGTTTCGTGTAAGGAAGTTGAACAAAAAATATGTTACGGATTTCTTATCTTTATAGAATAGATTCTACATACTGGGTATTAAACTGTGGATGAAGAGGTTTTTTGGTGTTTATTTTTA
Source organism: Teleogryllus occipitalis (assembly GCA_011170035.1). Lineage (NCBI taxonomy): Eukaryota > Metazoa > Arthropoda > Insecta > Orthoptera > Gryllidae > Teleogryllus > Teleogryllus occipitalis. Next base: position 91,309 of record BLKR01014960.1, on the reverse strand, counting down.
GTTTTTCTTTTGCTACGTGAAATATTTTGATGAATATTGTTGTAATCTGAAATTTTTGTTATTGAGTTAAAAGCTTCCCAGTATAATCGTTCCCCGCAAGAAACCTGATTTGGTTCTTTCCATAAGGTCCATTCTTTTACTAAGTTATCGTTTCTTTCTTTTTATTTTTGTTTTATTTTTAAAAATATGTTAATATACATTTTTAAATATTTTATAATTTGTATCCGTCATTATTTATTATGAGTTTCTTGTGAAACTATGGAAGTACAGTTAAACACCCTTTTTTTTTCTACCAGAAATAATTATTTGAACTGCATACTTTCTTCAATAAAGTTACTACTCTCTTGCTCATCATTCTCTTTCTCGTTTACTATCAATGTCACTAAGTAATTGACGTGAACATACACATTGTCGCACATATGTCTTTTGTGTCGTACCCCTTTTTTTCTCATTGGATGATTATTCTTATGTTTTCGTGATCGGTTTGTCTTAAACTGTTGGTATTTTATTCTTCCAGCTTTTCATTTCTCCCTTTAAGTTTAATTTACATTGAAGATTTCATGAAATTTGTATGTATAATCCGTTGTTTATTATATCACATTTTAATGAATACTTTTAGTCTCTCTTCGAAATCAAGATTTATTAACAAGTTTTAAATTATGCATGAAAAACCTACATTCTATGAATATTTCTCCAGTTCAAATGTTTGCGATGAAATTATGTTCATTATTTCATGGAAATCCTCCCTCAAAATACTCCGAATTCGCTCATAAACCCTTTCAGAATCAGATAAGCACATTAAACATTGAGAAGTGCACACTTGAAACTGTATCTAAAGCGTAACATTGGGGAGAAGTAAAAGCTAAATATTTAAAACTAGGGAACAGAAATTTTTAAAATTAAATTATGTTTTATTTCTGAATATTTCTGAAGAATGCTTATTAAAAGCCCAAGCTTTAATATACACAGAGCAGCAATTTAAAAAATGAAAACACTGAAAACATATTTGTTTTACAACTTTTAAAGTAAAATCTGTTGAGACTAACTCTTACGTAATCAGGTAACAGATACGTACGCAAAGACCAATTCTAATGAGAAAATAATGAATATCTGTTATTAGGTTAACTGTTCCAAAAGATTCATCCTAAATAAGAGCTCTAACAGATGCTGAAACAAATACTCATATCTACACAACTACAAATGGAGAAAATGTAAAAAGGAAGTTAGAAATTAGTGTATTTATAGATCTTTGTGCAATGACATTCCACTATATCATAGCTTAATTCAGAATTATCCGGTGATTTTCACCGGCTGAGATGGCTAAGGGCCACGTCCATTGCCACCGCAGCGAATCTGACCAGGGGGTCCTAATATTCGCGACCCGGAGGGGGCTGATTTTCGACACTTGCCCCACGTTGGGTCGAATTCAGCCACTAGATCAAGAATTCTAGTGTTCGGCTGCTTTGATTTTTTGGTTTCTCCGACCAATACTGCACGAATGTCAGCATTATCTAAACAAAAAAGCGGACACGCACCGCGTGCAGTCCTTCCTTCCTCAGCGTTGTCTCGTCCTCTCTTCTTACACACACACACACAAACATACATGCACACCCACAAAATCACTTGTAAGCACTATATTGCCACACATGTCGAGTGACCATTCGGAAGCTTATTGCTTGTCCCGTCTTGGGCGGTGCTTGGTTGGCGGAGGTAATACTTGGAGGGGAAACTCGCACAAGCTCACGTGCAGTTCGGAGCCAGATCTAAAGTATCAGCGGGAAAGGAACACAGCCACCTCCCCGCTGTAAACATGCACTACACCAACGGGGCTAATGATCATAGCTGTGGCCGCGCTCAACCAAATCAGTTAATTAAATCAATCAATCCAACCAGTGTTGTAGACCTCAGCTAGGTCGAATTCAATCGCTGTCTGGAGGAGAATTCTAGTGGCCGGCTGCTCTGATCGGTAGTTTCCCGTGCTTTCTCCGATCAACACCAGGCGAATGCCGGAGCAGTACCCTATCAAACGGGCCACGGACCGCGCGCGATCTGTTCTTCCTCTTCCTTGTCCTATTCTCTCCCTTTACACACACACTTACACTAACATGCACTACACAAGCACATATTCCGGGAGACCGGTCGGGAGCTTAGAGCTTGTCCCGGCTGGGGCGGTGCCCTGCTGGTGGGAGAGTCCAGGTTAGGGGGGAACCCCACTAGCCGACGGTAGGTCGGCGCCGGATCTCGCCATCCAGTGGGGAAGATCACCGCCGTCTCCCGACAAAAAACATGCACTATACTATCGGGACTAATGACCAAAGCAGTTGACGTGCCCGGAAACACGAAAAAAATCAATCAATCAATGTTGTAGACCTCGTCTGCAGTGAAATGTTGGTTACTCGTACAGATGCACTGTTGTTGAGTGCACTCGTATAGATGCATCCAGTATGTTGAGCGTTTTATCTGCTTCCCTCCCTTCCCACGCGTCGGCCGTTAGCATCGGCGCACGATTATGCTCTCGTCGAGCCACTCTCTCGCTCCGGCATGCGGGCGACGCCGGGTTCCCGCCGTGCACCTCTTCCAAGGTCCGCAACGAATTTCTGTTTGTTCGGTGAAATAAATAGCGGCTTATATTAAGAACCTATGAATGGGCGGATTATTCGCTTCTATATATATAAAAAGAGAGGATACTATAAAAAAGGATATTCGCCAGCAAATTCCAGTTTGCGCTCACATACACTACACACACGCGAGCGCACCCACATGTACACAGATATAAAAAAATAAAAATAACGGATACCGCGGTGCCGCTACTCAGCTTTTTTTTTCGCTCCCTCCACGGCCAGTCTGCCTTTGGCTTTCCCCACCCCATTTCGCCATTTTGTACAAATCTCTTCGGATTCGGGGAATGTAATGCGTTCTGTGTCCTTTGGCAGGGTGTGCCTCAGCCGGTTCCCGCGGAAAAGGGGGAAGTACCGGGTGACAGTGTAGCCAACGGTCAGTGTTTAGCGATTGCGAACTAGTCGGTTGCGGAGTTGTGTGGGGGCTCGTAAACACGCCCTTTATTTTGCGACTACCAACTAGCATTTTATCCCGCGGTGTGGATGTTGTAAACGGGGGATTAAAATGCCTCTGGACGAATAACTGCTGCGGTGCCTGTAAACATTTTGTTCTAATTAAGTCACGTGCAGATATTCGGAGGAGGATTTCGGGCGCTGTTTGGGATCAGGGAGAGGTTGTTTTTGCGGCGAGAGCTTTCGGAGTTTTCTCTGGGTGTAACGCGCCGCATTGTTTTTAAACGAAAAAATACGGTATTGAATGCTTTTGTGTTCTTTTTCTGCTTCGCGATTTACGATGGATGTTATTTCTGCGCGTAGTGCGTTTCAATATGTGTTTTAAACTTACGTGATTATGTCGGAACGGAGGATGAATATTCTTAGTGGCATAATTTGCTAGTTACCTACTTTAATGTGATCATATATTAACATATTTTGGCTGAATGAGTAAACTTTTTTAAAGTGGTTTTTCTGTTTCTTCAGTGAAATTAAATTGGCTTTTATACGGTATGAATACTATTTTGAGATTTACTCTCTTTAGGAAATTTTAATTAAATTCCTCCAAAACCATTCTGATTTTCAGAAACTCATTTTTGGGGCTATGAGAGATTTATTTGAACTAGTAAACGAAGCTGAATATGAACTGCGTTATAGTTTTTACATTGCTGTATTGGTGTAGTAAATGTGTGTTTCCAGAGAGCTATATATTGACATCGCATTGAATTAGGATGATTCCAAAGCTACTGATAATATAGTCACATAATTAACAATTATTTTATACATTTTATATGTTCCTCGTTTTGATGAAAGAGAGCACATCTTGTGCACGGAAGCAATTTTACAAAGAGAATTAACCTTATTTTAGTGTAATTATTTCAATATATTGAAATACTTTCTTCTAATAACTGCTATAGAATATGCAATCATTTTTCCAGGGCAAACCAAATGGTCCATTCAGACGCCAGAAAGTATTTCCCTACTGATCCGCGCACGATTGCGTGATCTTACTTGATTTAATCCTTTACCAGTTGCGTCTTCTTATATCCGACGCCAGAATAAACCTTTGAAATGGAACATGAAATAACATAGAATATTATATAAACAACAAAAATACGCAAATCTCTATCAAGAATAAAACTTACCGAAATTTACGATATACGTTTCATTTATTAAAATGCTGGAAAGTTCTAACAATCTATGGACCACTCAAAAGAGAAACATACTCTAAGGGCCTTAATAAAGGAAAAAGTGTGGTGATCTATGAAGAAGTAATGATCTGAGTCATTTTGATTAATGACATACACTACTCTCGCCGCCTCCCTTCCCTCTATACTGGATCATGCGTTCTTGAAGTGGCAATTAAATTATAATGATAATTCAACATTGTTTTCCGTTTCATCACCAACATATTTTTTAAAGAGTTTATTAAATTACACGGAATATTATATGTTCTTTGAAATTATAGTTAAACCATGCATTCAAAATTTAAAATCGAGTCATCTTTTGATGGCCGAATTTTTGATCCTCATGTTTCTAGCCTTGATTAAAACTTCGATCGCGAGAAAAGTGTAAAGCTTACAAGAATACTTTCTTCTAATGAATTTGATTGAGGCATGAAATACGTATTCATAGATATGATTTTATGACGATACTCGCTCAATACAAAAGTATTCCATTATCACAAATATACTTGCTCTGATCATACATCTAAGCAGGTTTGAAGAAAACCTAGTAATTAATAGACCTTTCAGAAGAAGGACGTTCTCAATCCTCTTCAAGAGGCAAAACCGGCGGTGCTTCATTCGGACGCAAGTAACTCATTCGACTCGATTAGTGACGTACGCTCCCCTCCCCTCCCCTCCACCCCGTGCACTCGATCACGCGTTCTTGCGGCGCGGGTGGCGCGTTGCATGCGGGCGACGCGAACGCGCTCGCGCGGCGCCCCGCAAAACCCACGCCCAACCAGCAGCGGGCGGACCGGCGCACGGTGTGGCCGAACGACGGACCCGAGGCCAAAATCTCAACGTCGTCAACTGCTCTGGTTATTAATCTCGTAAGTATACAGCATGCTTTCATCGCTTGAGGGAGCGGTGATCTTCCAACGAGGGATTGATTGATTGTTAGTGATTCTGGGCGCGTCAACTACTGGGGTCATTAGTTCCGTAGGCGTAGTGCATGTCTTTTCATCGGGAGGTGGCGGTGATCTTCCCGCTGCTGGATGGCGAGATCCGGCATCGATCTACCGACGACTAGCGGGGTTTTCCCCAACCAGGTATCTCCCACCAGCGGGGCACCGCCCCAGCGTGGACAAGCTCTAATTGTAAGACCCCGACCGGTGTCGCGGTGTGTGTGGTAGTGTAGTGCATGTTAGTGTGTGTGTGTGTGTGAGAGAGAGAGAGAGAGTAAGGGTGAGTTTAAGACAAGTAAGAGAAAGGATACATCTCGCGCGGTCTGTTCGTTAGGGTACTGCTCCGGCATTCATCTGGTGTTGATACGAGAAACCACGGAAAACTACCGATCAGAGCAGCCGGCCGCTAGAATTCTCCTCCAGGTAGCGACTGAATTTGACTTAGCTGACAAGTTAGTGTCGAAAATCCTGCCACCGTTGGGACTCCAACCTACGACCTTCCGATCAGAGGATCTGCAGTGACATCAGCTGATGCATTGAGCCACCGCTCGCGGTCCGATGGATGGAGAGATCTGGCGCTGTCCTTCACTTCGCTTGCGCGATTATCCCTAACCAGGTATCTCCCATTAGCGGGGTCCCGCCAGAATCGGGACAAACTTTAAAATCTGACACGTCTGCTGACATGAGTAATGCATGTAACAAGTGTGTGCGGTATGTGTGTATATATGTGTGTGTGATCAAGGAGTGAAAGTAAGACACGAAAGTGGAAGAGAAATCGCACAACCTTGGCAGTTCGTAGCCGATTTGTTACTGCAACATTCGCCTAGTTTTTTCATCAGTTAAACCACAGTAAATCACCGATCATAGCTGCCAGCCGTTATAATTCTTCTCCAGACCGTAGGCGAATTCGACTTAGCTTTGTAACTAGTGTCGAAATTCCTGCCAACGTCGGGGCATCCCGGTTTGAGGCATTGAAATAACAGCAATAGATGCCATGAGCCACCTATGACCGTCGTAATCTAAGGAGGAAAGTGTTTGGGTTTGGAGATTTCCGCCCATCGGTGTTGATTTGATTCATTGATTGATTTTTTTCGTTCCGATTTTTTGATTCCGGGCGCGTCAACTGCTTTGGTCATTAGTCCCGCTAGTGTAGTACATGTTTTTCTCGGGAGAAGGCGGTGGTCTTCCCCCGCTGGATGGCGAGATCCAGCGGCGACCTTCCGTCGGCTGGTGGGGTTTCCCCTAACTAGGACTCTCCCACCAGCGGGGCACCGCCCCAGCCGGGACAAGCTTTAAGCTCCCGACCGATCTCCCGGAGTATGTGGTAGTGTAGTACATGTTAGTGTGTGTAAGAGGAGAGGATAGGACAAGGAAGAGGAGGGGCAGATCGTGCGCGGTCCGTGGCCCGTTTGTTAGGGTACTGCTCCAGCATTCGCCTGCTGTTGATCGGAGCAACCACGGAAAACTACCGATTAGAGCAGCCGGCCGCTAGAATTCTCCTCCAGACAGCGACTGAATTCGATCTAGCTGAACATCTTGTGTCGAAAATCCTGCCGCCGTCAGGACTCGAACCTAGGACCTCCCGGTCAGAGGCGCTGCAGTGGCATCAGTTGATGCACTGAGCTACCGCTCCCGGTCGGTGTTGGTATTATCAAGTTTTTTTGACGTTTAAAGTGACTAAATAGACAACTTTCACCATTAGGCCCCTTGGTGTAGTGCAAATGCATCCTAAAGGTGGATCGTGAGATCCGGCGACGTCGTACACGTCGGTTCTCAGAGTTTCCATTTCCAGGTAGCTCCCCAACGGCGACCACCTCAGCCTGGACAAGCACTAATTTTACAACTGGTCTACCCGACATGTGTTACGCTCCATCACATGTCCTGAGTTTGAGCTGTAACAAGTAAAACGAAGTTTAGATGCATCTGGCTGCGGATTGGAATACAATGAATAATTATTATGAACATTCATTATTTTGCTGCGTTTACTTTGCACTTAATTAGTAAAATCGATAAAGTGAACTGTGCACTAAGGTTTCTACCATGTTTAATTTATAATCTGCAATGTGGGCAAAACTATTCGTGTTAATAAACAACCACTATTTCCCTATATAAATATTTTCACAGTGACGGTCAGCATGTTGGGTCCACCGTGTTGTTTTGTTTTTTTTTGTCTTTTTAATGTCGGATTAATAATAAGCAATCTTAAATTCTAAATATATGGGTTTCTAATTAAACCTGAGTCAGATTAAGAGTTTACAAGGCCTACAAGTCTGAGGAAGTTAAAGTCTGTGGAAGCTATTAAAAGAGTCTCACAAAGCATATCATGTAATACTCATTTATAAATACTTTGTATTTTTTGAAAAAAAAGTTACTATTTAAATTACAGATTACGCAAAAGGAATTTCAGAGTTGTATCAAACCAAACAGTAGAAACTATAAAAATGAAGACAAATAAAGATCAGATTTATAAACAAACGTGAAAACTTTTATCAGATTATAAAATGTCTTACAAAATAAAATTCCAACATATTATCAGGATGATTGACAATGACTACTGCACATTTCTCCAGCAATTATGTATATTAATTGGTTAATATTTAAAAGGTATACTTAACTATTCGAGTCTAGGCAAAAATAAAAACATTAATTTTTGAAAAAAATTTATCGCTCGGCCCGAAACGTGTGTCACACATGGAACTATATTAAAGTTTCCAATTCGAAAACCATCCAAATTTTGACCACGTTTTCGTCCTCTGGTAGCAACGTGCAACGTGCGAGCGAGCGGTCGGTTGGTTGGTTGGTCGGGCGGTCGGGCGGGTGGGCAGCATGGCGACCGCGTTTTGCGGGCGGAGAGCATTAATTCGCAGCCTCATGAATTTAACATGGCGGCCGGCGGGCGGGTATTTCGGGCCGGCGGATTATGAATCTCTGATGTAATACGGCCCGATTCCTTAAAAAACAGGGTCGCGGGTGAGCATCATGATTCACTCCGCTTTATCTGCCGGCGGCGCGCGTCCGTATCGCTTCCGAGGGGATTCCCCGGCTCTCCCGCCCTCCTCGGGAAGTTTCTTTGGAGGACGGGGGTGACCTGAGCGCCAGAGAGGTTGCAACTCGTAACGTTACCACCAAATTATTTTTCAGTTATTTTCCTTCGTGGTAAAATGTTTCATTATTACTACCTTAATAGTTTTTAATCACGATTGTTCTTTTTTCCTTTTAAACAAATGTGCACTTATTTGTCTTCTAGTAATTTCTTCCGTTATTATTCCATTTTCTCGAGTTTGCAGTTTTGATTCTCTTTGAAGACATCCATTCCTGTTTTTTGAAACTCGATCATCCAGTTTGTTCATATCAGTGCTACAAATACGAAGTGAAATTGCATTTGACAGTTACTTTAGTTTTCCTATGAGTATCTATGGTTGGTTTGAAGTCCTTAAACTTCCTTTCATTTTGATTGAATTTCTCATGACCATTACGATATCCTATGTATTGTAGTTTATGCTCCTCCTTATTAACAAAGTCATAACAAATGAACAAATCTTGAAACTAATTTGCAGTGAAGGCACTGATTCCATCATTTTTGAAGTATCTGCCGTGCTGCTGTTTATGTATTTGGCCTAGTTTTCGACCATCTCACTATCCAACCTCCCATCACTACCGTAGCCCTCGCCGTTGCTTTTCCTCCCCCCATCTCTCTCTCTCTCTCTCTCTCTCTCTCTCTCTCTCTTTCTCTCTCTCTCTCTCTCTATCTATCTATCTATCTCTCTCTCTCCTTTGCCATCATCGACCCTTGCGTCCTTCCACTGATTGTTCCCTTTCTCACCACATCACTACTGCTGTTGCATAACATTTCACCACCTCCACTGTCACCACTATCTCGCGATTATTGCCAACATAATCATCATCATCATCATCATCATCATCATCATCACCGGCGCCTTCACCACCATAACCGCACTCTCCAACTCCTCCAATTCCTCCCCTAGTAATGAAAAACAAAAACATCTCATCACGAAGGTCTCCACTATTGCCACTACCTCCTGCACCACTTCCGCTTCCACCCCTTGATATCACCGCCCCCGCCATCGCCGCCGTCGCGGCGGTGTGTGATGTACGACTCCCGGACATCCAACGCTTCCATCTTTTAAGAAAGCGCCCGCCCGACTGGCCGCCCTCGCGACTCGACACGTAACCCAGGATGAATGGCCGACGCGTTTTATCATTTACGACCGTGTTTTTCTACCACTCGCGGTCCGCGCCCCGCCCCGCTCCGCTCCACATCGCGCTGCCCCGCTTCGTCTCGTCCCACCCCGCCACGTCCCACCCCACCACGTCCCTCCCTGCCACGTCCCACCCCGCCCCACCCCACCCTACCACGTCCCACCCCGCCACGTCACACCCCGCCACGTCACACCCCGCCACGTCACACCCCGCCACGTCACTCCCCGCCACGTCCCACCCCGCCACGTCCACCGCCGTCCACCCGCCATGTACCACCCCGCCGATCCACACCGCCATGTCCACCGCACGTAACCCGCCGTCCGCACGCCCGCCACGATCACACCGCCGTCACACGCCGCCGCACCCTGCCCGTACACCCTGCCACCCGTCCACACCTGCCCGTCACCTGCCACGTCCCACCGCCACGTCCACCCGCCCGTCCCACCCACCGCCACGTCCACCCGCCGTCCACCCGCCCGTCCTGCCGCGTCCACCCCGCCACGTCCACCCCGCCACGTCCACCCGCCGTCCACCGCCGATCCACCGCCATCACCCGCCACGTCCCACCCCGCCACGTCACATCCCGCCACGTCACATCCCGCCACGTCACACCCCGCCACGTCACACTCCGCCTCGTTCCGACCCGCGACGTCCCGACCCGCCACGTCCCGACCCGCCACGTCCCGCCTTGCTACACTTAGCGCCCATGAGATGCCCCGCCCCTTTGGGTTCTCCCCGCCTTTTTGGTCCCGCCCTTCCTCACCCCTATCTACCGAGACCCCACCTCGCCGGGATAAGCCCCGATCCATCCCGCCACGTCTCGCCTCGCACATTCCTATCCCGCTCATCTACGCCCCGCCTCCCTCACCCCGCATTCCCGCTTCGACTCCCGGTTTGCTCCGCGCCGCGCCTCCATGCTCCGCCTTGCGGCGTCATTGTATACCCACTCCGCCCCGCTTCTAATTGACTTGACTTTCCATCCCGCCTCGCACCCACTGCCACGCCCCTCCTCCCGTCATCATTCTGCACTCCACCCCGCCTCGTCTCGCCTCACCCTTTCACATCATTTTTCGTCCCGCCTTTCCTCCATATTCCCGCCACGCCACGCCACGCTGCGATTTGCGCCGGCAAACTCCGCCTCGGCCTTAAATTGCGCCTTAAACTACATTCCTGCCCCGCCATGCTCGCCACACTCCACCTTGCGCCGACATCTTGGGATCTCACTCAACTGCGCCACGCCCGAGCTGGCCACGCTCCACCTCGTCTCGTTCCATCCCGCCCCGCCATGGTCTGCTCCATCCCATACAGCCACGCTCCACCTCACGAAGTCATTCTGTACCCATCCTTGTTCTGCCCCGCCTCGTTCCGCCTCGCCATTTCCCATCTCTCCCCGACTCACCTTTTCTCCGCATTCCAGCCCCACGTCCTCCACCGTGCGTCGTCATTTTGCGCCCCGCGCGCTCCACCTCGCCCTGCTTCGCCTCGCCTCGCCTCTTCTCGTCTCGCGTCGCCTCGTTTTGACCCGTCCCGCCCCTTCTTCCCCGTGCCACCCTGTCGCACTCGCCCCGTCCGCTCCGCCCCTCCACACCTACCTGCCCCTCCCTGCCCGCCCCACCCCTCCCACCCCCCCACCACCCTCCTCCCCGCTCGCCCCGCCCCTCCCCGCCCACCCAGCGTCTCCCCGCATCTTCCCGCCAATCTCCACCCCCTGTTCCTCCCCCGCCTTTCCCCACCCCTCCCCACCCCTCCATGCCCATCCCCGCTCCTCCACTCCCCGCCCCTCCACTCCCCTCCCCCCTCCCCGCCCTGCCTTACCACAGTCTCCTGCCCTTCATGCCGTCACGCTCCGCCGCGCGACGTCTTTCTGCGTCTGGCCCGTGTCCCCGCTCTTCTGTGTACACTCCCCGTCGCGTCTCCGTCTCTCTTCAAACCACTCCCCGCCACCCCATTCCACCTCGCAGAGGCCCATCCGACTGTGCCACGCCCACCCGCGGTGACCCGCCGCGTGCCATATTTTGCTCCACTTCTCTCCCCGCCCTGGCTCACCACAGTCTCCTGCCCTCCATGCCGCCACGCTCCGCCGCGCGTCGTCCTTCTGCGTCTGGCCCGTGTCCCCGCTCTTCTGTATACACTCCCCGTCACGCCTCCGACCCACAGCGTCCCCGTCTCCCTTCAAACCACACTCCCCGCCACCCCATTCCACCTCGCAGTGGCCGATCCGACCGTGCCACGCCCACCCGCGGTGACCCGCCGCGTGCCATATTTTGCCCGCGACCTCGCGAGTTAAGGTCGGTAATTACTCTTGCGGGATTCATCTCCGCCCGGGAGTTCGGCGGAGGTGTTATTTCGCCTGCGCGGTTTCATATTCATGTCACTAGTGAAAGACTAGTGTCATAATTCTTTCTCGTTGTTTTTATACGCTTTTGATGTTGAAGAATGTGATTCGCGTGAAGACATTCCTGTTTTTCTTGTTGGTTTGTGATGAGTTTGGAGGTGTTACATTATTCTATCTTTGGAGTGCATTCATTTCTAGGTTCACTTAAAGAATGAGGTTTTCGTTTTAATAATGATTCCCATTTTATTTTTAATACTTGTGTTATATCTGTCGAATGACAAACTAAACCAATTTAAGAAGTAGAAGCGTTTAAATTCTTACGTATTGTTAAATTACAATTTTCATTCGATTAAAAAAATAAAAAGCATAGAAAATTATGAAAAAAAAATAGCATTTGACTAAAAATATTAGCCAACTTATTTGGTTTGTAATAGGGAATTCATAATTTTACATAATTGGTTATAATTAATGTTGTAATATTTTATGCTGACTCGTGCAATACAGGAATGAGTTTCCAAATATTATGCAAATAGAATAATCAAGATATTACATTCATTCTCTGCCTCTTTATCTGTTGTGATAATCGGGGTACTTATTATTTGTATTATAGTACCTTTTTATTAAAACTATTTTCATGGCAATCTTATTATTTTATGATAGTGATATGATTGTTTTTATGCATGTCTTTTCATTGAAATTCATTGAATACATTTACTGAAAGCTTACGCTCAAGCTTACATCTTCTGAAAGCTTCATTATTATGTGGCAATAAGAAATGCATTTTTGTTATGTTTTTGTCCAAAGTTTTATTTTATTTTAATGAATAGTTGTTAAATTACTAATATATTCTGAAAAGAAAAGTGCCAGTTGCGGCCCTAACTCTGCCATTCCATTCAAAAAGTAATCACGTCATTTCCGATAGATACCGGTAACCTTCTCCCAGCGTCTTAGCACGTTTAGAAAATTTCCGAAGTCCCCGTATCACAGGAAGCTCGTGCGTGTGTTTTCAGTGAAAAGCGGAGTAAACGACGTGCACGACACAAAGAGGGCCATTGGAAATTTCGCGTCTGAAGGGAAGTGCGCGCCGGAACGATCTCTGCCATTTTGTCCTGCGCGCGGGATCGTGCCGAACAGAGCGACTCGGCGGGCTGTTAGACGTCGTAGAATCTGACGGCTTCCCGAACGCCTCACCGCCCTGACCCGCGCCCACCAGACCCCTCGCCCTCCGCTTCTAGTCACGGCTCGACCTGCATCGCCTCGGTCTGTGCCCGCACTTCCCGCCCAACTCAGCGTCCCTCCGCGGAATGTCTCAGCTTTCGAGAGTCTCCACTGCATCTCGAGTTCCACAGTCTCCCAGTCCGTTCCCTGGCCTGCTTCCCTGCAGGATCCCTCCCTGCCCGATTGCATTGCGCCACTTCTCCGCCTCGTCTCTCCGGGAGAGGTGGCTCAGGGCATCAACTGTTACTGCAGGCTCTCTGACCGGCAGGTCCTAGGTTCGAGTCCCGACGGCGGCAGGATTTTCGACACCAGCTCTTCAGCTAGATCGAATTCAGTCGCTGTCTGGATGAAAATTCTAGAAGCTGGCTGCTGTGATCGGTAGTTCTCCGTGATTTCTCCGACCAACACTTGGCGAATGCCGGTGCAGTACCCTAACAAACGGGCCACGGACTACGCACGATCTTTCCTACTTCTTTCTTGTTCTATCCTCCCCTCTTACGCTTATACTCACATGCACCACACTACCACACATGCCGGGAGACTGATCGGAAGCTTAGAGATTGTCCTGGCTGGGGCGGTGTACCGCTGGTGGGAGATATCTGGTTCGGGAAAACCTCGGTAGCCGACGGCCGGTCGGCGCCGGATCTCGCCATCCGGGGGAGAACAACACCGCCACCTCCCGGGAAAAATACACACTACACTTACGGGACTAGTTGACGTGGTTGGAATCATAATCAATCATCAATCCGCCTCCTCTCCACTTTCGTCATGTTTTGTCACTCTCGTTCTTGACGCCGCCTCTACATCAGACGTGACTCGACATTGCTCCCACCTCCCGTTTCAAGACTCCGCAATTACCGTTTCCATCCCCCGTAGGCAAGTCCCTGTACCTGCTCTGCTTATACCCAACTCTTACGTGGCCTTTCGCCACTATTTCAGCCCCTCTGCATTCACCTCCTGTGTTCGCTCACATCAGAATATCCCTGCAGCCGCCTGCTCCTTCCTCAGTTCAATCTCACAACATCCAATATCTCTGTTCCCAGCGCCACCTGGTCTCACCCACGCTGCCTCAGTCCTTTTTCTATGCATCGCCCGTTCTCACCACATCCCACGCGCCATGCTTCCCTTTTCCCTCTCCCGCAGTCTTTTTCTGAACCCTCTACACGGCAGTATCCTTAGCCGCTTTGATCCCCTCCGTCACTACTCCCGACTCCTCTCTGCCCTTTGGTAGTCCCTCCTCGACAGCTTCGCTCTCCACCCTCCACTGCCGCCTTCGCCTCTCTGCTGTCTGTGTATAGCCGTCTCCGACCCCACTCCGCCTCCTCAGTTTCAGCCTTTGCTCCCCTCCGTCTCTCTCTTTCCGCCTCTCCACCTCCACCTGCTCCACCGCCGCTTTCATCTTGTAATCTTGTAACTTGTAAATCCACATTCACTGCTGCCTCCGCCTCCACCTCCACATCGAACTCCGCCGCCGCTTCCGCCTTCACTTCCCTCAACTCCGCCTGTCTCCATCTTCACCTGTATTTCCCTCTTCACCTCCGCCTTCCCTTCCCTTCCCTTCCCACCTTGACTTATACCACCACTTCTACCTCCGCCTCCGTTTCCGACTCGGTCTCACTCTCCTCCACTCCTGGTTCCAGATCCGCCTCCGCATCCATCTTCATTTCCATTTTCACTTCCTCCCCCTCCCTTCCGCCTCTACCACCACTTGTTCCTCCATCTCCACCGACGCCCCCGTCTCTACGACTCGTCTCTCTCTCTCTCGCCCTTCTCCACCTCCTCCTCTGGCTCTGGCTCTGCCTCTGCTTCTCTCTCTACGCCATCGTCTCTGCTTATTCCCACTCCAGCCACCACTTCTTATCCGCCTGTTACACCTTCGCCTCTTCGCTGTCCGTCTCCAGCTTCACCTCCATCCCAGCAGACTCTTCCGCATCGGCCTTCGCCGGCGGTCTCGCGCCGTGCCCGCAGCCCTACCCCAGCCCCCGTGCGCCCACGCCCCAGCCCCCGCCCACGCCACCGTCTCCGCCCGCGCTCGCTCCCCCGCCCGCGCCCCTATGCTCCCGCCCGCACCCATACGCCTCCGTCCGCGCCCCCACGCCCCCGCCTGCGCCCCCACACACCCCGCCCGCGTCCCCACACCCCCGCCCGCGCCCCCACGCCACCGCCCACGCCCCCAAGACCCCGCCCACGCCCCCTCGCCCGCGCCCCCGACGTAGCCCGCGACCTCGCTTCCCCGTCTACCCCCGCCCTCGTCCGCGCCCCCTGCACCACCACCCCCGCCCGCGACCCCGTCCGCACCCGCTTCCTATCCCGCGGCCCCTCCCCGGCCCCGCGCTCGCGCCGTTCGCCGCACGCATTATGCGCGCTCACGCTCGCGCATTCCCGGGCGCGAGATTCGGCGGCGCGCGCCGATCCCCCGACGGCGCGGCGCGGAGCGGCGGCGCCTCGAGAGGCGTTTGCCCGATATTTCTTCCATAGCCGAGATTCGTGCTCGCCGGGCGCGTAACCGCCTCCGCCCCCATGCCCTCACACCACGCCCGCGCCCCTCCCTCTCCGGTCCCCCCTCCACTTCCCTCTGGCTCCCCCGCGTCTGCGCCCGCAGATCTGTCGCACTGTGGCCCCAGACAGGTGAAATGCGGAGTACCCTGTTTGCTGCTGAGGAATGCAATAGGTCTTATGGGATATTTGAAATTTAAAAATCAATACTATTTACTTCCTCACTTTTGTAAAAATTAATTAGTAAAATTTACTTTATTATTAATTAGTAAAAACCACACTTTCAGCATGCAATCGTATTTTGATTTCAGGCTCATGGAAACTGTTAATTTTTATTAGAATAATTTTTAATGCGTCTTTCAATGAGTTTCTTTTGTTTGCTTTTATACTTTACTGAGTTGTGGGAGAAACTTGTGATAATGAATCGAAACCTTTGGTACAACTCTATTTGTGCGTTTATGCATTATTAATTCTATAACAAAAATTTCAACTACTGTTCAGAACTTTCAATAATGTTACCGTTAATTTATTGAGTTTATTGTTCTCTAGTTTCCCTCTATTACTTTAGAAAATAGCAAAATGGCCTTTTACTTTGTTTTTTGAACACGAATTTTTTTCTTCCAGTTTTTCACTTTCACAGATTGTACCTCTTTCACTTTAAATATATTACAATATAAACAAATAAATTAGTTTTTATTTCTATTATTTTTTTTCACTGCCCGTTTCATTATAATCAAACTTTCTTTGACTTCTTAGTCTTCTGTATGTAAACGTACGCTCACCTAGGACAATTTATATTTTTTGCATAATCCACTTTGTGTTTCGCGTTATTTCGATAATATCATCCATTCCTGCGTCTCTTCGGCGTAGTGTGTCGCTGCCGCAACGCTCCGGCGAAGTTATTGCAAACTTACGCAGTAACACATTTTTCCCGCGGCGGCGCAAGGGGGCGAAAAAAAGAACAAGTGGGAGCGAAAGTTGCCACTTTGACAAAGGAAGGCGAAAGGTCAATTTGTGAATTTTTCAAGATCCGCCAACTTTTTAGTAGCTTTTCGTGTCGCGTGCGCCGTTGCGACAGAGAAACCAGGTTGTGGTTAGGGGAAGGAGGAGGAGGAGGAGGAGGAGAAGGAAGGGGGAAAAGAAAAAAAGGTGCCCAATGAAGGAAAGGTATAACTGAGGAAAGTTGGGCGAACAGGAAGTTGCGTAGATGTAGTAGTTGAAGACGCGAATTGAATCTGGCAGTGAGGTTGTCGTAGACTTTAAAAAAATGAATGAGTGTTAGACGTGAAAAAGTGAGAAGACATTGTCAAATTTAATGGGAGAGAGGAGAAGAACGCTTAGAGAACAAGCGTCATTGAATTATTCGAAGAAGGGAAAGAGATAGAGGACGATAAGTAGAATATATCCATTACATTCATCAACTTTATTACATAGGGTATACCTGTAACACTGTAATATTATTTTAAGTCGTATTTAGAAGTTTAAAAATTTCTGAGAAATTTTAGAGAAAACCATTTTCCTAGTGTACGAATATTTGTGACTTTAAAGTAAGTTTTCATTTATTTTTTATTTTGAAATATATTCCACAATCAGTCTCCGTTGCAAGATAATATATAGTTATATAATTAAATCATGTTGCACACTTTTAAATCACTTGCTCAAAATATTTACTTACACTGTTGATTTAAAGGTTCACGACGTTAGGGGCAGCTGCTTGTTCATAGTATCCTTCATTTGTATATTTTTATCAAACGCTTTTTTTTTGCAGAAAAGTGATGTAATTGTACTGAATTATCAAAGAATTTAATTACTATTAATTCAAAGAAAAGGAGAACTAGTCAGCCGCATTTGGTTGACGGACAATTTCATAATTATTTTAAACGTCAATATCTTCGAAAAAATTGAGAAATGTCAAACAAATTTATTAAAACTTAAATAAGAATATTTATTTATTCTTATATTTTACAAAAATAAATACGTATTTTTATGAATTTTACTTACCATATGTAGAAGTTAATAAGACAAAAGTCATCGAGAATAACATATCTAAGAGCATAAATTTCAAAGAATTTTTTTAAAATTTTTAATCTTCATCTGGATTTGTCTTATTAATTCTGGAATAATGCGTATTAAGTTCGCAAGCCAGGGCATCGTGGGATTCCGAGTTCCAGCTGGCCATTAGATTTATAAAGCTCACCTGCACTCCAGTGTATGAGGAGGTGGTATATAAATGAAAAAATCGAATGGATTCCACCCTCCTGCGTATTCCACTACTCCCTTCGAGGGTGGGGGGGGGGGGGCTGTGTAGGCTACTGGCTCTGCCATCCCCTTTCTTTGTTTATACCCAAAGCTCCATCTTTTTCGAAGCTTCACGCTACTGCTGTAAGTTTTTCATTTCACCAATTCAACTTGACCGGTATCTCGAAAAATTATCTCAATATCTTCTTAAAAATATTACGTTTCCCCATAACTTTCATTTCTGTTCAGGTTGAATTAAGCGTTTATTGTTTTCATATTCCATTTTCTCGGTTTTATTTCTTGTGAAGTTTTTCGTCGGTTCTCCCGGCAACTGGAATCTGGAATTTTTAAATTTTTTTCTAATATATTCATCGGCAATATTATTTGCGATTCGGGTTTTAATGATTATTCAAACTAATTTTATACCTCATTTATTATCACACATTGCAATTACTGATCTTTTCTATATTTCTCGGAGTTCTCCACATAGGATTACAAAATTTTATTTACTTCATGTTTTCCATTTCTACACGAACTCTCTGCATAAACCAAGCCATTTAGTAATATTATTCTTCAAGACTTTTGTTTTCATAATCATATTCGCGTCGTACTGACATCGTTGTTTCATTCTTATTGCGAAAATGCGATTGCGATTACTCGACCCTGGAGCCATTGTACTAAATACTTAGAGCGCAAAAATGAGATGAAGAAACCCGAATCAGCAAAACAGAGGATTGCCAGAACTATCCGATCGCGTTCGACGTAAAACATCTTTAATTTCGATGACTAGGTGACTCTTTTCTCTCTTGCCCACCGTCTCTCCCGTCATCCGGTCATTCGTCCTCGTCCATACCACCTCCCCGTGCCTTCTCCGCCGCTCAGCCAGTCCATGTGGAAGCCCAGCGCGACGTGCGAGGTCAGCGCGGCCTGCTGGCGAGTTTCATAAATTAAAATCCAGCTCCGACTGCGCCATCGATTGTGCCCCGCCCACCCACCGTCGCGCTGTGGGCGGAATGCGAAATATGGCCGAAATTCGTGCAACATTTTTTTTTGATACTGGTTGTGTAATTGGATATTCATTAGGTCTAAAGAACAAGTAATAATAAGTAAGTAATAATAGTCTAAAAGAAATGGTGTAAAACTATAAATGATCGACTTTGAGGAGATCTAGTCGCTGTAGGTTAATTGTATGGAACTTCGCACAAATTACTTTCTATTCTGTGAACATTTTTCTCCTTCTAAAGATAAGTAGTAATGATTATTTCTATGGACAATTTATGAAAAATGTTGTCACTAAGTCAATAAGGCAATATTGAAAATGATCTAGCTGGAAACAGAAAATTGTGTAAGATGTCAATATTCCGTATTGAATTGTTTTTAAAGCGTTTCACCTTTTTTTAAGATTTTTATATTGTACTACACAGGTAAAGCAGGCTGACTATGACCTGCAGTCGTCTGATTTTGACGGTATGTAATTGTTCCAGTTTAGTGAATTGAAACAAGCAACATATGAGATCGAATGGCGAACAACTTATTGTTACAATTTCTCATGTTTTGTAAATGATGCAAATGCCCATAATTTCAATATCTATTTTGACATTTGAAAAAAATTCCTTTAGTACAATATACCAAATTGTTTTTGGTTGCAAATTTTGCCCTCGTATTCCTTGACAACAACACCAAGTTCTCCCGATGCCTAGGATTGTTCTAAATGGGACGCGCATTTGCATGTTGCCCAGATATTTTAGACCCTACCCCACAGTGCACTGCCCGCTGCCCGGGTACCACCTGCCAGGTAGGGCGCCCGGTCGCCAGCTCTCTGCCGAATTGCCAAAAAGCATCGCCGCCGCTGGCCCGACAGACGGCGGGCGAATGCCTCCCCTTTCCCCGCCCCTCGCTACCCACGCTGCTAGAATTCATCCCAGGAATTGGTTGGTGGGGTGAGGCACGTTGCTCGCTGTATAGATGATGAAGTTAAGTCTTTCTCAAATGTATGAGTTGTGCACATTGAATTGCAGCAATATTTTCAAGTTCAAATCGTTTGTATTTTTATAGCAAGCACAATTACACTGACACACTTTCAAGTTCTTACTTATTATAATAACTGGTTTTGAAATGATTAATACCAGTTTAATTTCCCCAAATGTTGTTTATTACCATAACTCTAAAATAGTAATTTTCAATACAATTTTTTAAAGTGAATTAAAAAAGAATATTTTGCGGTATGTAAGATTAAGTGTTATGATTATGTAGTTTTAAATAAAATTAAGTTCAGTGAGAAATGAAAGTGCTCCTACGGTGTCCTGGACTTTCAAATACGATCCTACGAGGCATCTTGTTGAAGAGAACTGCCTTGCGGACTGCTAACGCAAGAACGTTGATCGAATATTTTGCCATTATTTTGTGCAGAATTTCAAATGTCACCTTCGACCAATGAAGATAATTTTGGAGAACACCAAAGAATATCTCCAATGCCGTTGTTTGCTGGATTCTTGAATTCTCAGGTCATGTATCAAGACAGGTAGTCATCTTCTTCTGAATATTCAACTGAACGCGAAACGCATGTTCTGATGAACTCTGTTTTCTCGCTGCATTTATGTATTTATAGGAGTCCTCAAAGAGCCCTGTGTTGTTGCAGGTCGCTGCCCGCCCGCCCGCGCCCTCCAGCCGGCCCCGGATGCGCCTGCTCTGTGACAGCCGACACCTCTCAGGTGAGCTACGCCCCTGGCGGCTAGTAGGAGAGCCACGGCCTCGGCTTCTGTAGCTCGACAGATTTAAGAAAACCGAACGAAAACAGATCTAGTGATGCTAAAACGTACGTACTGTCCCGCCCGTACCTTTACGGAAAATTACGCGAAAAGAACTCAAATTTTCGAAACATTGTTCATGACTCTATTTCAAAATGTATGTATAAGGAACAAATTTCATGAAGGGAAAAAATCTCTATCTAAATTTTAATTGCATGAAAACTCGGAAAATTTGAAATCTTTACAATTTTCGAAAAGTCAGGGTTTTCAACGAACATGAGACCTGGGCCATTCTCTTAAACGTACTTTATACTATTCAACAAAAAAATAATAAAAAAACGATAGAGCAATTTTTTTTTTAACTTGGAAAATGTCCCAGGGGTTTCATGTAAAGTACACACAAAAATTAAACCATCGGTTTCAAATTCAAGGGACCGCGACAACAGCTAGATCGATTGAGGATTATCAATTTTGGAAAAAAATTGCTAAACGGTTTAGCCACTAGCATTGTGCAAAGATGGACGGATAGGCGGACAAACACACAGGCGTTTTGCTGTCATTCAATTTTTCGGTATCAAGGACCCAAAAAGAACATGGATTCTGGCTACACCGCGTGTTAGAGAATTTGTTTCTATATTTATCAACTGGATTTATCCTCTTTTTCGATACCAGGGCTCTGTAATAAGATACAACCGAAAATTGGCCGTTTTTTCTCGCATCATTTCATACTTTTCTCTCTACTTCGTAGCGAGAAAGTAAAAAGTTTAGCCGCGTGTGAACAGAATGTTCTAGTTTGAAACACTCTCTCTCTCTCTCTCCCTCTCTCTCCCTCTCTCTCCCTCTCTCTCCCTCTCCCCCTCTCTCCCCCTCTCTCCCTCTCCCTCTCTCTCCCTCTCTCTCCCTCTCTCTCCCTCTATCTCCCTCTCTCTCCCTCTCTCTCTCTTTCCCTCTCTCCCCCTCTCTCTCCCTCTCTCTCCCTCTCTCTCTCCCTCTCTCTCCCTCTCTCTCCCTCTCTCTCCCTCTCTGTCTCCCTCTCCCTCTCCCTCTCTCTCTCCCCCTCTCTCTCCCTCTCTCTCTCCCTCTCTCTCTCTCTCCCTCTCTCTCTCTCTCTCGTTGTAGTCCACTTCCCTGGCGCGGTCGTCTCGACCATTATCTGCTGAGAAATGAGAGGTGTAGCATGGTCCGACGATGCTTGCAAGAAGTATTGAAAACTTCGAAATATATGCGGCGTAGTAGAAGCGGCGAATTTTCACGTAATTGCTGACCATTGACTTTGAATTCCTTTGAAAACCCACTCATATGTCACAGGATTCGATAAAAATGACTTCCTCTACGATTCTGTCAATCATTTTCGAGCAAATGAGAGAGCGAATCAGTTTTCGCTGTTGCTTTCTTTGAATCTCCTCAGGGATCTGTCCATGGAGTAGTGGGTTGTTTGAGGTAAGACTCAATCTCAGCTACATTTTAAACGTTATCGAGCTTCAATTTTGTGCAAATTGAAAGTTACTGGCCATACATTTGTTGTTAAACTTGAATTGATCTTAATAGAAACTCGCAAATGATTTCTTTGTTAAAGAGTCGCACGTGTATACACGATTTCATTTCATTTTATTAGCTCTTATCTAGATTTATTGGATGAAAATGTGCTAATAATTTAATTTCTCTATAAAAATAAACTACTTTCAGTGGTTTACGGCGAAGATGAGTCAAGACATCAGCTGGTGTCAGTGCAGTGCTTCTGACCGGGAGTTTCTGGTTTCCGAGTCCTGGTGGTGGCAAGATTTTAGACTAGGTAGGCATTTAAATCGAATTCAGCCCCTGTCTGAAGGAGAATTATAGTGACCGGCTGCTATGATCGATAGTTTTTCCTGTTTTTTCCGATCAACACCAAGCAAATACCGGAGCAGTACTCTAACAAACTGGCCACGAATTCGCGCAATCGTTCCTTCTCATTCCTTGTCTTTTCCTCGCCCTTACTTACACACACATTTACTTGCGTTACACTGCCACATATGTCGGGAGTCTAGATCTTGGCTGGGGTGGTGCCACGCTGGAGGGAGATACCTGGTTGGGGAAATCCCCACAAGGCAACGTAGTTCGGCGCGGGTCTCACCAGTCAGAGACTGAAGATCGCCGCCACATCATGTAATAAAACATACACTACACTTACGGGACTAATGACCTAATATGTTTACGCACCCGGAATCACTAATCAATCAGTGGTTTCTTCTGGTTGACTACCAAAATTAAAGTTAAAAAAATAGAAACGTTCTTCGGTTGTATTACTTACGACCTATTTCTCTTTCACTTCAATTTATCTGTAATCTTTCATTTTGACGAAAGCATGATTGGTTGGAGTTTTTTTCTATAATAGAAAGTAATTTAAATATTTGATACGTGAGCATGGGAGTTACGTGAGTCGATTGTAGTGAAATAAAATGTTATAGTTTTATTACAATAAAAAATATATTCCAAATTGGTTAACATTTATAAACAACGCTTAAATAGAAATGTAGATTTGAAGTTAACGAGAGCATTCCCAACAAGATATTAGTAATTTTCATTGAAATAGATTCAACGATTAATGAAAACTCATATATTTAATAATAATATCGAGCAATGTAGATAAAGTGATTAATTTGGGACTTCAGTACAAAGCACACAATTTAACTTCCTTCTTTATCTTTATAATATTTTAAAAGTAAGACAAAGTGGTTACCTAAATAAAACTTGCGCTGTCTTGTTTTCCAAACTCCATGGACGACAAGACGCGATATAGAGAGTTTTCTGCGAGCCCTATCTAACGACACCCTTTCCCCAGCGCTTTGCGAAGTCCATATTCCTTCTCCGCTGGCGGTGGCGGCGACCGCGGGAGTGCCGCAGGGCATCGCCATGGCGCCTCAGGGCTACGCGCGCGCTATCTGCCGGCGTCTCTTGTTCAACACGCAATACGTCGCGCGATAAAATCCACCTTTATTTCCACGCGTCGTACCCGGCCGGCGGGAGGGACGTCCTAGATAAATTCGGCGTCCTCTTTTCTTTTTCCCTCTCGTCGCGGGAAGGGGGGGGGTAGGGGCGCCATCTTGAGTGCGGTCGAGCGGCCAATTTCCCTTGCGCGAATCGAGCGCTAGCGTTCTTCTTCGTCGCTACCCTCTTTGTAGCGTATCTCCCCCTACGCGAGGACGCTGCTGTACAGGAAACGCACGCGAGCGAGCGGGCGAGAGATAAAAATAATTGCGTCAGTTGCCACCGCGAGTTGCGTTGCGCGGTAAGTGGGGCGTTGGGTGGAGGTAGTGAAAAATGAGGAAGTTGCTGGGTAGTCATAAGAGGCGTTGCGGCGGAGATTTCACTCCAAGTGGTTGGTTGCGCTTTGAAGTGCGCCATTTTTTTTTTTTTTTTTGCTTAAGTCGTGTTTTGGTTTTGATGGATCTATCTTTAAATTTGGATTCCTAGGTAGAAATCACCAAGTCCAGCATGTCTAATTCAGTAATATACTCTTTAAAAACTTATTCAGTAAAATCAGTTGAAGATGGACACATACAATATCTAACATTTGTTCAACTGAGGAGTGTGATCCATTTACAAGCATACAACTGAGGAATGTGAGCCATTTTCAAGTCATGTATTTTGAAAATAGTAATTAAAAATCACATACGTTGAAAGGTATTAATATCATATACGTATAACTGGTTACAATTATTAGTGAATGAGTAACAAAGAAAGTATAACAAGGAGAAAAAATGAAATTTTTTTAAAAAGTCAAATAGGCATTAGAAATATATTTTTTTTTACTTTTTCGCATACTACTAATTAACTTTCGTTTTACACATGGGAAGATTCGACTTTCCTCAAATGTTGTCAATACTACGTGAGTTTTATGCTCTCTAAAAGTACGAACCAGGATATTTCTATATCTATACAAGTAGAGAAATGAAAAACTTCAACATTCATTTTATTTGGTGTCATTCCCGGGCTGTAGGCTATGGAGCAGACACGTTTTTGCTTTTCATGTGATAAATTGGCAATTAAGGCCAACCATCAGAATAAAAATATAAACGGAGAATTTCTATAAATGAATAAAGATAAGTCAACAAAATGTCTGTGTATCTCTATTCATATTATTCAATTGTTAATTAAAGATTTCTGTGAAGAAGTGAAAATATTACAACGCTTCACTTTTTATCCTTTAAATTATGGTCTTCCGGAATCGTCAATTACGATTTTCCAAAAATGGTTATCACGTCCAGTATACGAGGGTATGCCAGAGTCCGAATTGCCATTTTGACGATTAATCTGGCTTCGTGTAAAAATTAATGTAACCAAACTGAAGATTGAAACGTGTTCCACAACGTAATATTCTGATGTACGGGCGAGGTCTGTCGCAAAGTAAAACAGTGTTGAGATTAATCAGCTCTGCAAAAACGTACATTCAGGTTTGTTTTGCCCTCCTTGCCTCAATATGTGTTAAATTAGCGCAAAGCCGTTGGAAACGGAATAGTTTTGCCGCGGATTAGCCCGTCTCTAAGCGGCCCTAGCGGGAGCGACAGGAGCGGCGGCGGCGGCGGCGGCGGCGGTGGCGGCGGCGGCGGCGGCGGAACTGAACGGGACATGGGGAGCGTTCCATCGAGCAGGCCGATCGGCTCCTGAGACCCGGATCAGTGGGGGATCCGACAATTGCCGCGCGCAAGAACGAGCTACCAGCGCCCCCTCCCGGGCTGGGCCTGATTGCCCCGCAGAGCCTCGAACCCCGATCCCTCCGGAGACGCCACCGCCGCCAAGCCGCCCGCACATTAGCGCGTCGATCGTCACTCGTCATTAATTCATTTGGCGCTCGCTTGGAGCGCTGGGGAAGTAGCGTGGGAGCTACGGCTCTGATTTCTGGCTTCAAGCTTCGGGTTTCGTGTCTGTGGAATACTACGTCTGGCGTTCCATTTAAGAACTATTACAGTTTCAAAAGTTAGAAAGGTACCAAATATACAAAAGCAATTAGGAGAAAGGAAGCAAAATGAAGCAAAATACTGAGAGTTTGAGGGCCCGAATCGCCATTTTGACGATTGATCTCTCATCGTGTAAAAATGAATATAATCGAACTCAAAATTGAAACATGTTCCACAACGTGGTATTCTGATGTATGAGCGAGGTCTATCGTAAAGTAAAAGAGTGCTGAGAATAATAAGCTTTGCAAAAATAGAGAATTTTACTTATATTATTCAATACGTTTACAGTATAGAAATGTGATTTGTTGAAAAAAGTTTGTTTCCTTGTAATATTCTTGTAAATAGCAAATATTTTCTGTGTGAAAGTGTGTTTAAAAGTTAAAAGGAACATTAAATATCAGAAGTGGAAATTCTCGTGGCAAATCATGCTGCAATTCATTGAGTGTCGTGTTGTAATAAAAAAACATTATTATACTTCGTTTAAATCTGTCAAAGCAAAGTAACATTTGCGGAAAATAACGGAGAATATAAATACATATCTGAAGGAACAATGACACTTCTAAATATTTATTGGAATTAAATAAAATCTCGTAGTTTTAAAGTTTTTACTTGCAAGTTTATTTGATATTGTTGAAATGTACAGCACATGTATTACGCAATAATTACACGCATGGTAAATTGAATTGACGGAAATTCTTCATAAAACATTTATTTTTTAAAACACATTATCTCAGTTCAACAATTTCTTGTATTGGGCATTAATGAAATTAAGAAGCATCATTTTTCTTCATATCCGTTTTCATGAAAGCCTAAATAAAACAATTATCACCTGTGTCATGCCTTTGTAATATTATGATGTGCTCAGTATGATTAGATGCATTCGCGCTCAGTGGGGAATGAAAACAACCAAGTGCGATAGTAATGGTGGGGAAGTCTCAAACTCGATCATATTCTCTCTTGCAAACACAACCACTCCTACAAAACCTTGCCGTCGAATTCATCATCATTATTGTCAACACTCCACAGAAGGAAGGTCTTTAAGCTGCGAGTTCTTGTCTATCATGGGGATCATCACCACAGACTTTGAGCTTTCCCCCACTCTGCTTCCCGTTTGCGCTTCGCGACCTTACACCATCACTTCCCCAACAGCGCCAATTCTCGTAAAATTTAATCAACGGAATTACCAATCATCTCTGCGTCTCGTTCTCTTCCCCCCACCCACCGCTTCGCACCAGCCCGATCGATCGTCACTTTTTTTTATTTTAAAAATTACCCCCAGCAAATTGAAAAGTTTAATTGATGTAGGGTCATTAGTCATGTCTTCGATTGACTGATTGATTTATTCATCAGAAGACCGGGTATAATTAGACTTTTTGCAGGTTTGATTGCTATTTTTACATGCGGGCTTCTGTAGAGCGAGCTCCCTTCAGCGAGGGTTCGCTTGTTTTTCCGCCGCCATGATTCGGGTCGTCGCCGGCACGACAGTGCTGCCGCCTGCCGGATGCTCGTTTGGCGTGACAAATGACGACAGACGAATATGAGCACTCTGGGCTTAATGACGCTGCTTATTTACCATAGACATACCGGGCATATTTGTGTGTAAATGCTTGATGGAGAATTCTATTGACTTTTCGACATGAAACGTCCCTTTTCATTGCATTAATTCGACTCGTGGCTTGATTAATTATTATTACTCTCTGGGCCACTGTGTTCATTGTTAGCGTCTCTGTGTTCGGCTTACATGTGTATTAAAGAGTCAGTCATATTTTAGGGGGATGAGTTTTCCCTACAATATTAACGTAACTAGAGCGGATCGTTTTTTATAAAAGTCGAAATCAAATTGAATCGAATCGGATTGATGGTGCGTTTTTTTCTCAGAAGTTTGATGGGCACGTGTCATTTGCTCAGTTACAGCGTGACGAAATATCGAATTTATACTGTAATTAACGGACATTCATTTTACAGGCTATCAAGCACGACCTGTTTGCCACGGATTGGCAAGTTTGCTGGGATAATTGCATAATTCAGAGCTAAATATTTATTTTGTTCTCACGCATGTACATTGCGATGCACTCGCAATTCTTTTTCAGAAGAAAAAATATGTAATCGGAAATTAAATAGTTTCTCTCCAATGTGAGATACTGGATACTGTTCTCTTAAACAAAAAATTAATAGTATTTTTAAATGTATAGCGAATTAAAGCATTTTTATTCATAAAATAAAGTTTAAAATTTACTGCACATAAAATAAGTACCAAAAGAAATTTTGATAAATAATCTATTCCTAAATAGAAGCACTATTTAGATAAAAGCACATGATGATAAAGTGATTGTAAATTATTGTGTTACCACGCCACAAATTTTATATTTTGTAAACTGGCTTGGAGAATGTACCCAATTAATTCAATCTAAATAAAGAAACATCTTCAATGTAATATAGAATGTTGAAATACTTTACTGCATTTAAAAAATCTTTTTGAAAACTGTAGTAAAAATTATAACTCGTTGTTTATTTGTATTATATTTTCTTGTACATTTGAAGTACACGTGCTTCCTTTTATTTGCTGATATTCAAATGATATAGTGTTTTAGAGAGCTGACTAGACGAGTTAGATGTTGTTTCCAGTACTATCTTAGGTTTCTTTTTAGTAAAACTTGTGTTGAAGTTTCTTATTCTAATGAAGTTATTATATATATATATATATATATATATATATATATATATATATATATATATAATATATCTTATGTAATATAACATTACATAAGATATTTAAAAGAAAATGATCTTCGAAATTACAGTTTGATAATATCGTTACACAAATGTGATTCTAAAATGTTGTTACAAATAAATGAGGGTAACGCAAACACATTTAATAATAGATAAAAGAACATAAAACACTTATATAGTAATGAAATACTTTTTTATTTCAAATTTGTTTCTAAAAAACTGTTTGAAATACGAATTACGTAAACAAAGTGATTACAAAATAATCATTCAGAAGACAAATTCTTGAAGTATTCACTGCATATCCTAAGTACTAGTAAGCGACAAAAATGAGAACTGATACTTTTGCTTTACATATCAGATTTTAAGCTGTGGTGATTTATATAATACAAAATAATGTCACTTTTACAATCCAAACGACATTCGCGAAGGAAAAAGCACCCACACATTATGTGTGATTGGCATCAAGAACCTTAGGCAGATTGCAAATTGTCCATGGAGTTTTCCAAACATACGCCTGGGACGTCTTCGAGCTACCAGTTCTGTGTGATAATTGACACACTATACGGATGTGGGGATCCATAGTGCACCAGATTTGATCATACAGATATAATGATCAGCCAATTGCAGAAGAAAAGAAGGAGAGGAGTGCGAACAAAGTGGGAAAGAAAGATCGTGTGGTCAAGTGTCCATTGCTTCAGAATTAATTTGAAATCAGCCGTTGGTAACCTCGGAAACAACCAGTTTGTGTGGTTTCTTTCTTCATGGTGTGGCTTTATTAGTGAGCAGTAAGATCCAGATATCAGCTACTTCACAGAAGTTGAATGATATTCACCACCAGTCGGTCTAGAACCCAGAATCTCACGAGCTACACAGCTACTGCAGCGAGCCCGCATCTGCCCACGCTAACAGACCTGCTCGTAAACATTATTACGTTTTCAAAATACATGCGTGTCATTGCAGCGCAGTATGAAATGTGAAAGAGGGCGATCATAACGCAGCCAAACACTGATTAGCTCCTCTTCGACGGCTGCAGGTGCAATTACCGGCACGGACCTGTTCGGGGCATTGAGCAATGGGCAGCGCGTTGCGCGGCAATGGACGTCGTTTGTTCCGAGCGCAAAATTGCGCACACGCCCACCAGAGCGAGCGCGCGCCGCCGAAAAAAAAACAACTACTAGTGCCTCGCTCACAGATCGGCCGTAATGCATTCATCACAAACTCATTCATCTTAATAAGATCAACATGGCTTATAGCGGCGCCGAACGACTGTAAAATATGACAACGGAACATTTTCCATGGACGCCTCATGATGGATGGCACATTTTCGCGTCGCGTAATACACATATTCCGCGCTACACGCGTGCGGAGATGTGAATAATTGAGTTTGGCCAGTTACGCACCATTAGGTGTTTCGTTTGCGCCGATGGGTGATGGGATCGAAGCCAGGCCTCGTGGTCGGTGGATACGCCGAAGGTGAACCGGGTAGAATATGGCGTCTGATAGGGACGTGACCAACGTGTGGTGAGAAGCAGGTGGTGTGAAAGCATAAGCTTCCGCGACCGGAGTCAATAAGCAATTCTTGACTGGCCGGTGTACAATGGCACAGAACTATGGCACAGTTCTAGGCACAGCTGCCAAGCTTTCGGCTGTTGTTTTATATAAATTGTTTATTTTGCAGTCACAAAATACACGTGAGATGTTAGCGGCAGTCGGGCTGGGTGAGGGTCAGAAGTACCTGGATGTCTCCCCTATCCTCCTTCCACCACCATGACGTCGCTTTTAAGTTAATCTACGTATATTTGAGGGAAATAATATGGAGTGTTTACATTCTTGTTCTCTCTGATGAATGGCGGATGATGCGCCTATATTTCCTGAGTGTACATATTATTTTGCTTTGCGAATAAGTTTTAACATGAAGCATGAAATAGCTAGAGAAGTGCATAAATTAATATTTGAAGAGAATAAACTAACCTACTACGTACAAAGTTAAGATAATGTGAGGATAAGAGATTATACTAGAGGTAATACTAGACGGAAGGTATATTTACATTTAACTAACATGAATATTTGGGTGAGAAATACTAGCCTTCTGGCACATTTACATTTAACTCGGCTGGTGAACTGCCAAATACATGTTTTCGCCCTGACGAAGGTCACAGTTTGACGGCCGAAACGTCCGCATCTGTGCCTAAGAAGCGGCGTCTTACGGCCACCTAAAACTCAATCGACTGCGGTCGCGGAAGTCTACGTTTTCACACCACAGGCTTCTCAGAATAGTTCGGTCACATCCCTTCATAAAACTAGTAAAACGTTTACACTTTTTCAGTTCAGCAATTTTTGTATTGTTCTTTAAATAAATTAAGAAGAATAATTTTCTTATTTTCATGAAGCAAAATAAGAAAATTATTTGAAATTATAAGAAAATTATTTTCAAAATAAAGCAAATTTTCAACTCTGAGATGACATTGTAACATTATAATGAATGATGGAGTTCTCAATAAGACGGAAGCAAATAAAATAGTAAAAAGTTTACAAATATTGTTTCAGTTCCACAATTTTAGGTATTTATCCGCCAGTGGGTGAAGAGATCGAGGCCAGACTTCACAGTTGGTAGGTGAACGAACGGTGCACGAAGCAGGATATAGAGTCCTTTAGGGATGTAACCAACGTGTGGTTGGACAGCGTAGTCTTCCGCAGCTAGAAGGAATTTAATTTTTTTTTACTTAAGATCTCATCAACATCTAGGTCATTAGCAACCAATAGAATTATTGTTTGAGTTTATGTGTAATAAATATTTTTTAAAAAGTGCCCTTCTGCAATATTTGAACATTTTGTATGAAATAAGTAATTAGAAAATTCATTATTTATTGAAAAAATACCAAACGCAATCAGATTTTCTTGCACGTTTTTCGAGTCACCATTTGCCTTGAGAACAATGTTTTTCAACTTTTTTTAGATAAATAATTTCAATGAAATTTTTTCCTCTTATTTCATGCATCAGGTTCTCTCTTTGTGAAGTTTATTCAGTGTTCTCTCTTTGTGATTCGGCCTTCGTTCCGAGTATTTTAATTTTTTTTGCATTACATTCATGTGCTTGATAAATAATGATTATTTAAAAATATCATATTATTTGTTTGTAAGTTGTCCGTGCTATTAGATGTGGTTGATTTTTGATACATTCCCGGTGTGGTTAATAAACAGTCTATTTAAATGTGGTGTAGAAACCTTCATTTCCTATAGAAGTTTATTTTCAATTATTGCTTACGAAATATTTGTTTTAAAAAGAATAAAGAAGAAAAATACATTCACAACCAAGACAATAATAATCATAGCAATGTTAAAGAGAATTGAGAGAGAATGATATACGTACTAGCATGGCCACTAACGTCACCAAAAACACACTACATCCGGAAGGTTAACCAGTACATGAAGGCCAAAAGTGAGCAGTCAATCCAGAAGTCCTACATTGCATAGAGTATCTAGCGCAACGGTCGCCAAATGTAGAAAGCTTCTGTTCGACTGTAACGTTTTAAACCCTATTATGAGCCAGCTAAATAAACTCTAACAGCAATATTTTTTTCCTACCTTACATTTGCTTATTGCCAATTCGTACATAACTTTCTTTCCATATGATACACTTGCGTAGCACAAAAATAATCATTTGATCTTTACCTGGGTAAAGAAGTAATTGGTTTTTGCCCTTTCGAATGAGGAGATTTTATTCTTGATCTCGAAATCATTAGCACAAACGAATCTTGGTATCATATGATTAAATCAAATTATCCTCATTTATAGATGTGCGATATGAACACGAACAACGTAACCTTTACACAATGAACTATGAGATTGACAGTAAGTTGCGCGGGAATAACTGAATGTAAGCAACTGAACTCGTGAGACGTCTATCTAAACTCAGCGGAGCAACTGTGCGTTACACAAGCTGATCGTGTTACTGCAATGTACCGAAAATTTCCCCGCAAGCTGCTGATAGCTCGCGATTGACGGATTGGCGATCTCTGATCTAGACTATTCAGTGAGTCCACTTATTAGTTACTAATAAATATTTCGAAAAAACCGTCAATTTCAAAGCATCACTCTGGAGTCACTAAAAAGCATCAAGAGTATCTATCCAATTGAACAAGCTTGCACCACATATGCTGGTAGGCATCACGAGGAACCAGTCAATTCAACATCTCCCAACAAGCTAGTGAGCATTACGAGCAACCAGTCAATGGAACCCCCCACCCCCACCCCCTTCCACACCCTGTGCAGATACTAAATGCAACAAGAGTATCTATCCAATTGAACATTTACTCTACAGACGCTAAATCCAACAAAAGTTCTATCCAATGGAACAAGCTTACCCCACATACGCAAGAAGCACCTCTAGAAAACCAGTCAGTTCACCAACATCCCCCAGCAGATGCTGTTAAGAATGTCTAAACTAAAGCACTAAAACGAATAGTAACCAGTAAAATGAACCCTCACCCCTATCCACACACTGCACAGTTGTTGAAGGCAACAAGAGTATCTCTCCAATTGAACATACACTTTGTAGACGCAAAAGCCAGCAAAAGTATCTATCCAATGGAACAAGCCTGCACCGCATACGCTGGAAAGCAACACTAGCAACCTGTCAATTCACCAACACCCCCAGCAGATGCTGGTAAGCATCACGAGAAACCATCCAATTGAACTCCCACCCGCATCCCCACCCTCAACAGCGGCTAAAGGCAACAAGAACATCTAACCAGAGGAACAAGCCCGTTCCTCGTATGCAGATGCAGGCAAGCCGAGCGGCAAGCGACAGACGAGCTGCCGGCGCCGCCGCGCCGCTCCCAAATTTATTTCGGCGACCTCTCCCCCGCGGCGCGGCCCCGGGCCAACGTGTTCCGCGCTGGGCTGGCCCGCTTTGCGCCGGCGATTAGCCCGGCCACCTGCCCGCGGCCTCCGACTGGGATTTTTTTGGGGGGGGCGCGGAGGGGGGAGAGAGAAATCGAACTGGCTTTTTGCGTTGTCGATATAAATTTCGCGCGATTGGGTGTATAAATTGCCGGTCGGCGGCCCCGTGCGCGACCCAACCGAGGTCGCGTTTTGTTTTTTAAAACGCGAGATTGGCCTAGGGTTGTTTACACTCGTTTCGAATCAGTGATTCGGACGTTTGATGGGCTATGAAAATGAACTCTTATGTGAGCATTCGACGTTTCATAAATCACGGTCTCGGTATGGAACAGTTTCCGTCAAGTCTGGCAAAAAATGTTCCTGTGAATATACTTTGTTGGAAACGCCCCTTTTTAAAGCTCGTTATACAAAATAAAATCTAACATTGTATATCATTTGAGAGTAATTAAACGGTAATTATTTTATGTTATGTTAACATCAATAAAAAATGAGATGTAATTATTTATTGTAATTTAACTCCCATTGAGGCGCTAGCATGATTGCAAGATATTGTAATATTCTTTGTTTTCTCTTGTTCTTAATACCGTTCTTGGTTTTCATCAGAAAATACCTTTTAAATAAAAAAATCATAATTCACGAAATATATTCGTGTACTGTTATTTTCTTAGTATTTCATTTGCGTAATTGATTAAGAATAATCATAAGTTGTCCATCAGTACGTACGTCCAGTTTGTTCCTATTCCTTAACGACATATTAAGTCTTAACATACGAGTATATTTCTAGACGTCCTCCATCCACTTTACACAGAGCCAATCCAGTACTGCTAACATGGATTCTCCTTTTCCACCTCCTTCTACTTCTTCATTTTCTTTGTTTTTTATTTCTCCTCCACACCTATACATCCGTTAACTTTTTCGACTACTTTCATTTGTACTATTTTTATTTCTATTTCTTTTACTCCTTTTATTTATAATTCAACTTCTCCCATTTTTTCCTGCACAACTACTTCTCTTACTTCTTGTTCCTCCGCTTCTCCTCCGGCAGCTTGACCCAGCTGCTGAATTCGAGGTTTCCCGGCGAAGAGACGGCACCGTGGGCGAAGAGGCTCTTAATGGAATTTTGTTGCGGCCGCCGCGGAGACGCATCGCGAGATTGGGGCTAAGCACCACTGCCCCCCGCCGCCCCCGCCGCCCCCACCTCCCCCACCGCCCCGCCGCACCCGCCGCCCCCGCCGCCCCTGCCGTCCTCGCTGCCCCCGCCACCCCCGCCGCCCCCGCCGCCCCCGCCGCCCCGCCGCCCCGCCGCCCCCGCCGCCCCCGCCGCCCCCGCCGCCCCCGCCGCCCCGCCGCCCCGCCCCCCCGCCGCCCCGCCGCCCCCGCCGCCCCCGCCGCCCCCGCCGCCCCCGCCGCCCCCGCCGCCACGCCGCCCGCCGCCGCCCCCGCCGCCCCCGCCGCCCCCACCGCCCCCGCCGCCCTTGCCGCCCCACGTCCCCGCCACCCCCGCCGCCGCTCCCGCCGCCCCCGCCACCCCCGCCACCCCCCGCCGCCCCCGCTGCCCCCGCCGCCCCCGCCCGCCGCCCCCGCCGCCTCCGCCACCCCCGCCGCCACCGCCGCCACCGTCGCCACCGCCTCCCCGTCGCCCTCGCCACCCTTCGTCCCCGCCACCCCCGCCTACGCCGCTCCGCCGCCTCAGCCACCCCCGCCGCCCAGCTGCCCCCTCACCACCTCCGCCACTACCGGCGCCGCCCCTGATCTTTGTCCCTATCGCCCTCTCCCAGTCACCCTTTCTCTGCCACCCTAACCCCGCCGCTCCGTCTCTTCCCCCGGTGACATAACCAGGGCGCCCTACGCTCGGCGCCATAGTCCCCACTGCAGCTCAACCTTTTGCTGCCCCCATGCTTCCCGTGTCCCCTTCTTTCTTCGTTGTCCCCGCCATTTCCGATGTGCCTGCTACTCTGCAGCCCCCCCAGACCTCCTGCCTTACCTCTCTATCTGTTCCCTCCATCCCACTTCTGTACTCCCGCGCTCCACCGCCTCCGCCACCCCTCCTTGCATTTTACACACCACCTGTGCCCAGCCCTTTTCCGTCACCATCCCCGCCTTCCTCCACATCTCTTTTCCATTTAACGCAGTCGTCTCCACCACACTGCGGCCTCTAATTCGCCACCGCCAGATGCCCGCTCAGACCTTTTCTTGTTCCCGCTCCTGTTCTACTCTTACGTTCCTCCTGTGGGTACTGGCGGGGATCTATCCATGGCGCAAGCTTCGTCTACTTTGTATCCGCTCTATCTCCTCTGCTTCATGCATTTCTTGCCATAAACCAAGCTCTCGCGTCGCATCTCCATGAGCTTGTGCCACTTGAAAAGATACTTTCCTTAATAATATAGGAGTTTCAATATGAATTTTACAAATTTAATGGCTCGTATTGATTTATTCTTTTAATTTACAGGGTTTTTGTGTTTACATGTAACAAAATTCATCAATGTTTACTTAACAGATTCAAATTTTACTTAAACAGATTCTATTGGTCATGCAACACATATCCCATTTGATATCAATTTCTTGTCATAGCAGCTGTAGCTTCTTAGGCGTAACTTGATAAATTTGGAGACAAATATTAGTACTCAGCTCTGGTAGAAAATCTGGCAAGGGTGAAAAAAATCAGTGGCCTCGATGAAGCCCCCAAAAGAAAAAAAAATAGGAGAGTTAGATCCGATGAACTTGAGGACCATGCAATTTCCGAACCTCGGTCCAACCATCATCTAAGATTTCCAAACAAAAACCCTTACGAGTCCTTACAAACAAAAGTCCTTACTAAATCTTATCAGTTTATTCTCGTTCTTGCACCATTGTTAGTTCGTATGGTTTAAGATGCAACTGTTTTATCAACACATCCCAGTCGTAAATGGGACGGCCAACTGTCAACAAGCACACCGAGTTGATTTTTTAGGACAGATAACAAAGCTTTACCTCACTTGCTCTACGTCGTCACACGCATGAGACGTTGCTGTGTTTTAATGTACTCCAGTTTCATTGAAACACTTATGCCACTGATAAACAGTAGGCCTACAGGCAGAATCTTTACCACACTCTGTACAAAAATGGCGTAGAACGGTGCTACAGACTTGCAATATTCAAACCAAAACACGCAGCGAGCACGCTCGGAGCCGGTAGATGCAGGCACAGGCATAGAACCGGTAAATCTTTTCTGAATCTGATGCTAGCGTTTGCGGTGCCACGAATCTGTACTAGAGTACTACGTAAGTCAAAACTTGATCTATATTGTTTATAATACTTATAAATTATTTAATAAAAATTAAAAAATATTGGTAAATGCCCATGTTTACACTTTATTAAAAATACTAATTCTCTTCAGTGATTAAAAATAACTCAATACCGAACAGAGTTCTGACAAGATTTAATACCACGCCAATCCACCTTCGTTCTAACTTCTCCATACGTTCTTTGGTTGATCTGATTTCTTTGTTGTCCTGCTTTTCGGGGTTTATCCCAAGTATCTTCGAACTTACATTTGTTTGACTACCCAATAAACAATGTATGAATGTTGATAAACTTCCTTGTTGAGAAATTCAGAAAAAAATTTATTGCTTATTGATCCTTGAAAATTGACTTTATAACATGGGAGTTTTTTTTGTTTTTTTTTCTCCCTTTCAAAATTCAAAATTTATTGCTTATTTATCCTTGAAAATAGATTTTATTACATGGGAGTTTTTTTGTTTTTTTTTCTCCCTTTCAAAATTCAAAATGTAAGTAGTATATGACTTAGTGTAGGGATCACAGGATTTTGAAAATGTGCACACAATTCAGTTTTCCCCATAGCTCGTCATACGCAGTTTTTAACTGTTTTTTTTGACGTAAAATAAATAAATAAATAAATAAATAAATAAATAAATAAATAAATAAATAAATAAATAAATAAATAAATAAATAAACAAATAAACAAATAAATAAATAAATAAATAAATAAATAAATAAATAAATAAATAAATAAATAAATAAATAAATAAATAAATAAATAAATAAATAAATAAATAAATAAATAAATAAATAAATAAATAAATAAATAAATAAATAAATAAATTTATTTATCACCAACAGTGGTGTGTGCTGACAAGTTATTATAAAGAATAATGTTTTATTATTAGTTAAATGGTGAGCTGTATTTGCAGTACATCACATAAAAGTAACTCTATAACATCACTAAAAAGAAAACACGTAATGTCTGCTACATCCCTATTTTCATTTAAGTAAATGATTTCTTTTTTATCAAGTTAATTTTGTACTTGTCGTAATATAATAATTTATAGCATCCTATTTTCTCATTAGTGGTTTAACATGTGCCTGTAATGCCTCGAATCTCAAATTTCCGGATCCATTTATCATCAAATGTAGAATATACAATGAACCGGACATTTTGAGCTAAAAAAATTCCATGCGCTATTCTCAATGTTAAGGAGATTTTTGAAATTTCTGTACAAGCTTAGTTTCAAGTAGACACCTTGACTTTCTATAACTATTTGTTTAGGGATATGATTTATGATGGATTAATGACATACGTATCTTTCTTTGCCTTTCTGAATGTATGTTTTCATATCCGTAGGAGGTAAGAATTTGCTGATTAGCGTATTTTTGTTGAATATAAATGCCAACTATGTGCATCATTTCTGTGTCCATTCACGTTTATCAGTAAAACTAGACTAATATTGAGGCTGTAGTCTATTGCAGCTACTGTCTTCGCAAACCATAACTGTGAGCCGTTTTTTTCGCACGCGTGCTGTTACTTTCTCACGCGTCTCTCACTCTCCACCCCCGTTTCCCCCTCCTCCCGTCCATCCCCTCGCCCCTCCCCGTCCCCATCCCCGTCTCTGTCGACCGCCTTAGCGGCGCCTTGACGGCGGTATCGAAGACTCAAAGGGCCAATTTATATGCAAAACGCCGCGACTCGTCGGCTTCGAATCGCGTATCAGCCCCACAGCATCAGTGCTGCCAATCTCGCAGGGCGCGCGCCGAAAAATCCCTCTCCGTCCTGCCGACAGTCTTTCCCCACCTCCTCCTCCTCCTTCATCCCCACTCCCACCACCACCTCGTTCCGCCCTACTTTCTCCGGTGCGCTCCTTATCTTTTTATTTACTTTCAATCTAGCGTAAGAAAATAAATCGAGTTTGGGAAGAGAAGAGTCCGGGATAAAAAGTGGGATGATGGATAGAAGCTCGGCCACACAAAATACCCCCGCAATAATGATGACATATTTTTTGAGTGCAGAATAAAATAGAAAAAAAATTAAAGTGGGATGAAAGCCATGTTAATTTATCTTCGCATGCCCCGTTGCGCGCCCGAGCGAGCTACAGTGGTGCGCGAGCGGCAGTTGTCAATAGTGGTGAGGAGGCGATGGGAAGATGGAGAAGATGCGAATCTCTCGAGGCTTGCCTCCCAGCGCAGACTTGGCGGGCTTGGCTTCGATGCCAGGGAAGGTGCTTTGCTGCCGAAGAGTGCTTTGTGGTGGAGTCACAATGTGCTTTACTTGCGGGAGGTTTCACAAAGGATCTGGAAGATTGCATTTGATGCATGCCCATACTTGCGCTTCGTTTAATGCAGTGTGGTGCAGACTTACGCAAGTTTTCTGACATAGAGCCAGGTCTTTTTACAGAGTGAATGTATTATATGAAACTGGGTGAAGCTTGCATTAAATTTCGCCATGTTTTGTGGGGGTTAATTTGACGATTTATTTTCTCACTCGTGCTCAACTTTATGAACCTCAAAATTTTGATTATTTCTACAGTCCCAAAAAACTTAACATACAATGCACATCGTAATTATTATATTAATTTTTTTCTTAATAACTTAATGATAAGTTCGTTCCGAGAAAATCGTTGCTTAAAGAGAAGTGTGCTTCCCAATTATTTAAGAGCATTTTTATTTACGTTTTCATTTGTATTTTTCTTTATCTGCTAATATAATAAGCTGTATGACTTTCTTTTTTGACGTTATTATGCCCTCAGCAGTTTGACGGTCAAGCTCCAATGAGAACAGAGGTGTCCCCTCCCCATGTGGGGAAGTCATAGACACCCGAGACTCTTAGCTCACTCCGTCTCCCATTTATACGATCGAGTCCTGTAAGTTCATTTCGAGAACATTGTCATGTAAGCTCATTTCGAGAAAATTGTCCTGTAAGCTCGTTTTTACAGCATTGTCCTGTAGGCTATTTCGAAAACATTCTTCCGTAAGCTTACTTGGACAATATTGTCTTGTAAGTTCATTTCGACAATGACGGTCATTCTTATGATCGTGTTCTCTAAGCTCTCATTCCAAAGACTTGGACCTGTAAGATCTCAAACCGTCAGCGGTGACATGTAAGCTCTCAATTCGACGACAGCGACCTGTAAGCTATCATTCAAAAGACAATGATCTGTATTCTCTCATTCTGACGACAGTGATCTGATATCTGTTACATTCTGGAGACATTGACCAGTAAGTACGCAGTCCCGTGACAGTGGACTGGTGGGGTTTGTAGCGCACGCGCCACCACGCACCGCCCTGCCGCACCGCGCGCCATTGCCGAAGCATTGTTTTGTTATGTGTTTTATATTTGTGTCTTCTTTTATCTTTGCAGATAAATGTTTTGTAAACTATGGGTATAAATTTTGGGATTCCTAATGAGGTTCGTAGAACTTGCTTCACCTTACGACACTCTATGAGAACTGTTTATCGTTCTTTTGTATCGTTGAGAAATGAACTCTCCTGACCTGACGAGTAAATATTTTTATATCAACGAAAAGAATCAGCACTAAACACTGTAACAGTATTCACAGATAACAAATCTGTTTTGGCGTTTGCAATGTATAGAGTGAAGAGTAAGACGTTCCGTCTGGGACAGTGCTTAGGGCCCAGGCTGTACTAGACAGCTGACTAAAAGTAGATAAATGAAAACGTGCATTCGACAAACCTCTCAGTTTCCCATAGCGCTTCACAATAATGGGTCTTTCATGCACCGAATTATCATCCATTAAATCGAACATCGAGCCATGTGTCCTGCATGTATGGCTCATTCGTAATTCATGGGTTCATTCCGTTTTAACCTTTGAATTAATTTGGTTTTCCCAATAGCGCAGTGTGCTGACCTGATTTCTCCGCCTTTGTCTCAATTGGGACCAGTATTTTCATTGTTTTCAATCAATTCCGTTGATTTGCATATAAACTTGATTACCCACACTTTTACTTTGCTGTTTAATTCACGTCAATATTTCTGCAATTAGAATGACACTTCAGAATTAATAAATTTATTTATTATTGTACAATAGGAAAAAGTGATATTAGTAAATTAATTTTCTTGTGTTGTCAGTAGAAGAAAATGTCGTTTTCTTATCTTCCTAACTATATGCTGTTACATTACCTTCTTATGTCGTATTCATCTCTGAGTTACGAAAGGAGATGAAGTTGATTTTAATATAAACGAAGGAAAATATATATATTTTTTGTGCCGAATAAATGGCGGGATACTGCTTTTGGTATACACGCGAGCATATACCAGATAATTGATACAGTATTTGGTTCTTACAAACTTATAAAATTATTTTCAAATAATTATCAAGTGTCTGGTGTGTCGCCATAACCTTTACATTTCACAATTATACTGCTATATCAATTATTAAGTACTGCTAGTGCCTTTTAGGCAAGGTAGATAGGTAGGTAGCCCATGTTCCAGAAGCAGCTTTACCTCTCTTGACAGAAAATAACTTGCATTTATTCGCAAACGAAATCCGGTTTCCCTTCCCGTGACAGAGATCCCCCGTTGGAGCAAACGGAGTTGCCTTGAAGGCGGTTTCAATGGCGGCATCCGCGCTCGCGCCCGGGCCCGCCTCCACGCGCCGCGTGTCCCCTGGGGCGCTTTTCCGCACCTCTGTCGAGTTGCGCACGTCTCCCCAGAGCCCCCGCCCCCTCTCCCCCTTGGCCAACGCAGCCTTTGCCGAAGCCCTCTCGCTCTGCTCCGTTTTCCTCATCGCTCCTCGCACAGGCCCTCCCATGTAATCTTTGCCCAAACCCTCTTCCCACGTTCCGTTCCCCGCCTAGATCCTCGCCCACCGCCGCGCAAGCAATCTTTGCTGAAGCCCTCTTGCCGCGCTCTGCCCGCTCTCCGTTGGCTCTCCGTCCGCTCTCCGCCCACTCTCCGCCCGCTCTCCACCCACTCTCCGGCCACTCTCCGGCCACTCTCCGCCCACTCTCCGCCCGCTCTCCGCCCGCTCTCCGCCCGCTCTCCGCCCGCTCTCCGCCCACTCTCCGCCCACTCTCCGCCCACTCTCCGCCCACTCTCCGCCAGATCTCTGCCCGCTCTCCACCCGCTCTCCGTCCGCTCTCCACCCGCTCTCCGCTCGCTCTCTACCTGCTCTCCGTTCGCTGTCCGCCCGCCCTCTACTCGCACTCCGACCGCTTTCCACCTGCTCTCCGCCCGCTCTCCGCCCACTTCTTGCTGCTCGGTCGGCTCGGTCCACGCTGTCTTTGCCGAAGCCCTCCCGCCTCGTTCCTTTCCCCTCCTCGCCCAGCCCCGCTCACGCAGTCTTTGTCAAACCCCCTCGCACCGCTTCTCTCCCATTTTCACACCCCTCTGAAACAGTCTTCGCCCAAGCCCTCTTCTAGTCCCGCTCGTTCCTCATCGCCCCTCGTTTAGCATCTTCCAACTTCTTTGCTACTACTGTTCTTCACTTAAACACTGCCATCTCAACTTCTTTCGCTCCACTCTGTCCGCTTCTTATAGCTCCTCGCTCTGCGTCCTCCTTTCGTTTTCTTTTCGGCACTCCCGTCGCCTGCCTCTTCTCGCCTCATCTTACCCGTCCATTTTCCTCACCACACTCTATCTATTTATCATGCTTCTTTTTATTTCTCTACTTTTTGTTCCGCACCTCTTTTTACTTCGACCTCTTTCTTTAGACCGTTTCGTTTAATTCAATCCCTCTTACAACCCTTCTCCGCCCACGCATTCTTCACCCAAACCACTAACTCCTCGCCCACCCCGCGCCCCATCACTCGTCGTTAATCTCTCTCCATCTCTTCGGCCCGTCCCTCGCTGTTATTCCACCGTGCCTCTTCGTCGTCTCATTCTGTTTCTTGCCGCGTTCTGTCGCTCTCGTTTTACTGTGATCTCGCCCTGAATTTCTCCGCTCTTCCTCTCTCTTCTTTCTCTCATCTTCCCCGCACTTTACTAACCTCTTGTCGGATCATTTTCACAGTCCATTTCCCTTTCTCCTCTGATTCCTGTTTCTATCTTGCTCCTTACTCTTCGCTCTGCTCCGCCTCATTGTTTACACTATTTCTTCTCTCCCTTCGTTGTACCCCGCTTGTTTCCCCTCGTCCTATGGCCGCTTCTCCCCGCACCCCATACCTGTCTTACTGTTCCTTGCCCCTCTGTTCGCCCCGCCCTTCCTTCGAAGAAGGGAGCAGGGAATCTTATCCATCTTCTCTCTTCACCTTCCCTCCCGTCCGCTCTGCTCTTCAAGCCCCTAATCTTCGCCCGCCCACTCACTTTCCGCGCACGCCCCCAGCTTTGAAACCCTGCGCGAGACGCGCTGCGCCTACGCTCCTGTTCCCACGCGCAGAAATCTTCTCTTGTTGGAGCCTTCGCTACCAATTGGGCCAATTGCAATTTCACATCAGTACTTTTTTGGTTTCGCCTTGGTGATTGCTGTACGACTCTTTGTGAAACGATTCGTAACGAATCTTATGATGAAACATATATAAACTTGTTCACTTATTTTATGCACTTGGTTATGTTACTGATACTTTTATAAGCATAGTTATTCAATTTTAATTATAAGAATAATATATTAAATATGGAACCTGTCAATATTTTTAAGTAGAAATTTAGAAATGGAAGGTTAAAGATCAAAAAATTAAAAATAGCACATAATATATTTTGAATTCATAGTGTAAAATATGTGATACGACTTACAAAATATTTTTTTAAAACGATTATAGTATCCTACTTCATTATCAGCTCATAAATTACTTCCGAAAATAAAGATCTCATATTAACTTCTAGAAAAAGAACAGAAATATATTTAAATGAAGAAAAGAAGAAAATAATAAAATGTGCTTGTTGCTTTCGTTTCTCACGAACACTGCATTCCACTACGTGCAACCGTTTTTTTACCGTATCTCTTCCCAATCTCTCTCATTCCACTTCCCCTTCTACAACTTAACCGACTTCTCCAACACCTTTCCCCAGCATCGCGAAGCGGACCTTGTGGGACGCCAACTCGGTCCCAAGTTGCGCTCGGCGAGCGCGTCCGGGGCTAAGAAGTCTCGCGGGAGCCGTCGCCGTGCGCGCCCTCGTCCCTGCAGGGAAAGCGAGGGCGGGAACGGGGATGGGGGGATGGGGGCGGGAGCGGGGGCGGGGGCGGTGCAGAAGTTGAGTGTGGACGGGATTAGAACCCGCGAGCCACCTGGTAGGGGGGATTAGACTTTGTCGCCGATTAATTCCCGTGCGCGACAACGCGGGGATTATGTGCTGTAATCTGAAACGGCTTTACCGAGTGGAGAGTTCAAATTCTTACCT
The DNA here is from genome assembly GCA_011170035.1 of Teleogryllus occipitalis. Taxonomy (NCBI): domain Eukaryota; kingdom Metazoa; phylum Arthropoda; class Insecta; order Orthoptera; family Gryllidae; genus Teleogryllus; species Teleogryllus occipitalis. Next base: position 47,737 of record BLKR01014960.1, on the reverse strand, counting down.
TTTGAAATGGAAGCTCATTTCTAAGTGTGGACGTTTTTTCACAGTTAGTTTTAATATTAGTTATGCTTATACACTCTCTGGATTTCAGATATACTTCTTTCGCAGTTCTGAAACAATAATACGAATCACTACATTATCTCATACGAACAACAATGTACATGCTGGTTCCCAGTATGTTCAAATATTAATAGAGTGTGCAAATATTTTCAGAAAATTAGATTCCTCTGAAATAGAACCTTAGACTGGCCAAAATAATAGTTTTCAAAATATGAGGCAAAAAATTAGATTTTGAAATAGGAAAATGATGCCAAAATGAAGAGTCCAGAGATAATTTTAAAAATAGGAGAAAAGATAATTATTTGTGACAAAATAATCGTTAAATAATATTCGGAAAATATTAATGATAAATATGCGATTTGAACTCAATTTTTTTAATAGCGAATCCAAAACACCACTTGTGTAAATTTATTAATTTTTTTATTTTCAGCATATTAATAGATGTTCATAACATTATATATATTATGAAAATCTTGTAGAATAGGTATGGAGAGAAAGATGTAATCTGAAATGTGATTGGAAAACAATAACATATGCGGGGATGGAAGATTGTGAACAAGTAATCTAACGTAATATACAATCAATTGTATCTAACATAAAACAAAAACACTTATTGAATGTTTTGAAGGTTCGCGTTTTGTAATCTTCATAAAAGCCATTGTGCAATTTCCCCGCATTAAAATCATGGGTTTCAGGCTACATGTTCACCTCTATTGGTCGTATGAAACTGGGATTCAAAACTAGTAACCCACGACCACACTAAATAGGGCTCTTTTTACTTTCTCCCTACGGAGAACTCTTATAACAAAGCCCTGGTAACGAAAAAGTGGATAAATACAGTTAATAAATTAAGAAAAAAATCTTCTGTCACATGGCGTAGCCGGAATCCATATTTTGTTAGTCCAAAAATCGAATCACGGCAAAGCGTCCGTTCGTCTGTTAACAACGCTAGCGGCTAAACCGTTTACCCGTTTTCTCCAAAATTGATATTCCTCTATCTTGCTGATGTCGCGACCCCTTCAATTTGAAACTGATATTTTAATTCTGGGGAGTACTTTACAAGAAAACCCTGAGACATTTTCAAATTTTTCAAAAACATGGATCCATCGCTTTTTATTCATGTTTGTTGTTGTTTAGTGTGCAGGATGTTAAAAATAATGGTGCAGGTTTCATGTTCGTTCGTGATTTTTCGAAAATTGAAAAAAAATATTTTTTTCGGAAGGTTTCTGCAACTAAAGCATTAAAGATATAGATTTTCCCCTTAATTAAGTCTGTTCCGTAAAAATAGATTTTGGAATAAGGTCATGTATAATTTTTCGAAAATGTGAGTACTTTCACGTAATTTTCCGTGAAAATACGGCCGATAAAGTACATACATTACTAGTTCAAAGTAAACTACACCGTTCATTTGTGCGTCCGGTGTGGGCTTTTAAAGGTCTCGGAATGTGACAAAAACACCTAGAAATGCACGATACGATGGATATGGTGGAGTGATTTCTGACCAAACCGATCATATATTGATTAGTTTCTCTCAATAAACGATTCAGAACCGTACTTGATGAAATATTACATTTAATTTTCAAAACTTGATTTCATTTACGCCCATTTTGTTTGTTATGCCCACTTTGCACGGTGGTATTACACGTCCACATCATATCACTGGGTAGTTTTCCATGCACTACTTCACAGATAACAAGTAAAAATTATAATTCTTTTTTCCGTGGTCATTGATTTTTTTCACAATTTGTTTAGGTAAATGTTTGAACTGTTTACTACTCATAAATATTAAATACATCCATCATTAAATCGGGAATTGGCATTCAAAATGTATCAACACGTGTTTTGAGCAGATAATTGGTATATAAAATATTCAGTGAATTGTTCTAGCTAGGTGTACGAAATAATTCAGTGTTATTATTTCCAGCTGCATGCACAGTAAAATCCATTTGTTAAATCTAGAATTGCGTAATATTTTGTATTTAAAGCTGGGCAATGGGAATGAGCTTGACAAACAGAGCGAATCGTAATATGGCGAAAACGTACAATCGGAGAGACACCTATACCATTATAGTGGATTACGTTTTTGTGCCAAAACTTTATTATATTTATTTATATTAAAAATTTATTACAATTGCATTAATAAATTACTGATAAATTATATAAGACCGGACTTTTTAAAGTATGTAGTTATGGTCTTACAAATGACGCTTTGTAGCTCTGGAAAATGTAGGTTCGTGTCCAAACGGCAGCTAGGTATCTCGGCTACCAAAATAAAGAATTGTAGAGCTCTGATGAATTGTTCTCGTGGTTTCTTGCGATCGATTTATGCATTTTTAGGTTATATTAGAAAATCAACAAGAAGGTTTTAAAAATAAACTTGAATAATATTACTTTAAGGTCATACATTATAAGTTTTTGGGCGTAAATGGTTGCATATTTGACTGATACTTGTATAATTAAAATTCGTTTCCTACTCATTAGTTAGAAAGACTAAGCCGAACTAAGAGTACAAGTACACGCTATTACAATATCAAAAATTTAAAGAATATATTTCACTAAAATGTATCTTTAAACTTTTGATTAGATTTGCTTTATGCGAATTATTCAGGTTTTAAATGAAGCAACTACGTTGCAAAGTTTATTACCCGTATTTAACATAACTGGCATTCGTCGATGAACAAGGATTTTAAAATGCAATTTAAGCAGGACACTTCTGATATTACAAGATTTGGTATTTAATGCAGTTCTACAAACGAAATATCTTATCCATTTTTATGAAGTAATTATTTTCTGAGAAGTTTGTTTCGTCTAGAAAATAATGATCAACCGTGTAATAAAAAGAATGTTGCGTAACATTCCGGATAACAAAAAATCTCTTATTAAGAAAAACATCTGAATAAATTGAAAATAAAGTTTGTAGTGTGTACGCTAACTGTAAAATATGATGAGAAAATGAATCTCCTAATTCATAAATCCCAAGTTTACGAGAATGTCAGAATTATTGGAAGGGAAATGAGAGTCTGAAATAAAATTAGAAGTCACTAGATTAACTCATTACGTTGATTGATTACGTTGACCATAAAAGGATCTCACATATGACAATATATAATGGATAACTTACGTATAACACAAACCGAAGTGCGTATTTAAAAATAGAAGAAATCTGAGCAATAACACATATTTTAAGCACATCCCGAAGAACGTCAGGCTCGTAGCATCCACAACACTCCTAAAGAAGAGCGCAGGGGGGAAGTAAAGCAAGATAAGCTAAGCTACAGTTCGCGCCGCGGGTGAGAGTCGTGATTCGGAGAGATGTGCGTGAGAGAGAGGGCAGAACAGATGGGTGGAAGAAGTGAGAGGTTATGGAAGCTGCGATATTGTAGCGAGGCGGCAAGATTGTAGCAAGGAGAGATTGTAGCGAGGTGGGGAAACTACGTAGGCGGGGAGATTGTATTGAGACAGCAATAGGAGAGGCGAAGAGAATGGCGCAGGAAGTGGATCAGGTAGTGCGGGGGCGCAAAGAGGAACAGGTTGAGGATATTGTAATAAAGCGTGGGAAAGGGTATGGGGTGTGGAGAGCTTGATAGAGACAGAGTGCGGTACGAGACGGGAAGATCGGAGGTGGTCGGTCGGTCAGGGCGTGCCGGGGAGTGCGGAGCTAGGTGACTCGTTTGCAGTGGAGTAGGTAGTGGTGGAGAGGAGCGGGGCGGGTAGACTTGTGGGACGTGCGGGTAAAGGCTGGAAGAGCAGAGTGGCAGGCGAGGCGGGGCCGCATACTAGAAGGACGTGGCGGGGATATGCGGAACGAACGGAGTGGTGGGTGGTAAGTGGGGCGGGGAGAATTGGGACGTGCCGGGGAGAGCGGAGGCGAGTAGTTCGTTTCCTGAGAAGTGGTGTACAGTGGGACGGGACGGGGCGGGGCAGGCAGAGAGGGACGTGCGTGGTAGAGACGGGAAGAGCGGAGCTGGGAGTGTCAAGCGAGGTGGGGAGAACTGGGTGTGCCGGGCAGAGCTGAGGTTAGTGGGTCGTTTCCAGAGAAGTGGTGTAGAGTGGGACGCGACGAGGCGGGGCAGGCAGACAGAGAAGGACGTGCTGGGTAGAGGCGGGAAGAGCGGAGCGGGGAGTGTCAGGCGAGGTGGGGAGAACTGGGTGTGTCGGGGAGAGCTGAGGTTAGTGGGTCGTTTCTAGAGAAGTGGTGTAGAGTGGGACGCGACGGGGCGGGGCAGGCAGACAGTGGAGGACGTGCTGGGTAGAGGCGGAAAGAGCGGAACGGGGAGTGTCAGGCGAGGTGGGGAGAACTGCGTGTGCCGGGGAGAGCTGACGTTAGTGGGTCGTTTCTAGAGAAGAGGTGTAGAGTGGGACGGGACGGGGTAGGGCAAGCATACAGATGGGGACGTGCGGGGTAGAGTCGGGAAGGGCAGAGCGGGGAGTGTCAGGCGAGAACAGGGTCTACCGGGGAGTGCGCAGCCGGGAGTGGAGCTGTGAGGGTGGAGGGTAGCGGAGCGCGCAGTGGCAGACGGTGCTGGGCGGGCAGCCTGGTAGGACGTGCTTGGGGGGAGGGGGTGGAGGAGAGGGCGGGCGTAGTGGACGGCGGCAGTGAAGTCGGCTCAGTGGCGTCGACGCGGGCTCTCCGGGCGCCGACATCCCCAGGAGACGAGGGCAGTTGGGACGGAGAGACGAGGTCGCCAACGACCTCACCCATCATCCCGCGTCCGAAACAAGCGCGCATCGACCGCAAGGACGCGTCGCCGCTGCCGTCGGCTGAGGAAGACGCTGCGAGCGCTCTCTGCGGGCTCTTGGGCGACCGACCATTGCCCGACGTGGCGGGGAAAGGCTGGGCGAGAACGAACCGCGTCATGTGTTTCATTGTAAGCAATTTTTCTGATTCTCAATCGTACATCAATATCTTCCTTCACTGGCTAATTTTCTGTCATGTTTGCTTTTTTAATTACATCTAATCAACCCACGGATTATTTATTCTTGGCCATTAATACGAATTAATTTTCTAGTCGAATAAAAGGTACTCGAATTTGAATTTGAATTACTAACTTCATGACTCCATTGTGTGGAGTTGGAAAATTAAAAATTTAACATGTAAAACAGGATATGTTTACTTGGTAATTAATGAAGAATTATATGTCTAATTAAACAGTAAAAATGCAAATTAATGAAGTACCAAATTAAAAGACATTTAAATCAAACAGATTTGTGTTCATAGCGATTGTTACAAGAATAATATGGTTCATTGTGTAAAATACGGCTTAGGTTACCTCTAACATTTTTTACTCCAGTTATTAAATCTGAAATAATTATTTACAGATCTCTCAGAATAAATGCTGCACACTTCAAGGATTTATAAAGGACTTGAAGTTAATAACATTTTGCTAATGAACGTGTGGTGGAAAATGTCATCCAACAAAGTTGTACTTGTGACACTGCCCTTTCTTGTGACACCCACTGCTTTTAGTTGGGGATTCAAACTCTTACTTTTATTGTTAGGGAAAAACGTTTTGAAATGTTTCTTTTTGAACCATTGCTTTTTGAAACTTTGAATTGTCTCTTGTGGTCCAATTGGCACTAGTGCATGGCGGCAAAGGGCATCCAACGCAACCTAGGCTGCCCTTATCTCCTCCGCGAGCAGTTTTTAAGCGGCCGACGCCGAAGGTCTAGCCGTCGCTCTTGCGATTTATCGCCCTTCGCCAACCATCGCCCCCGCAGCTGACGCTCTCCGCGCGCCCTCCGCTCGCACCGCGGCCGCCCACGGCCGCCCCGCCCACTCCCCGTCCGCTCGCTCTTTGCTCGCCCGCTCTCAGCCCGCCCTCCGCCCCGCCCTCCGCCCGCCCTCCGCCCGCTCTCCACCCGCCCTCCGCCTGCCCTCCGCGCGCCCTCCGCCCGTCCTCCTCCCGTCCTCCGCCAGCCCCCGCTCGCCCTCCGCCCGCCCTCCGCCCGCCCTCCGCCCGCCCTCCGCCCGCCCTCCGCCCGCCTTCCGCCCGCCCTCCGCCCGCCCTCCGCCCGCCCTCCGCCCGCCCTCCGCCCGCCTTCCGCCCGCCTTCCGCCCGCCTTCCGCCCGCCCTCCGCCCGCCCTCCGCCCGCCCTCCGCCCGCCCTCCGCCCGCCCTCCGCCCGTCCTCCGCCCGCCCTCCGCCCACCCTAAGCGCCGCTGATTATATCGCAGTGCGGCTGCTGATCCGACGGCTACCGGCTGAGCCACACTTCGCCTGCCCTCGCGTTGTGAGATGGATCTCCCGTGCTGAAAGCTTAACCGTTTGGAAAGACCGACGTTAATATTCCCGTGAATAGGGACCGAGAGATTGCTGGTTATTTTTGTTTACTTAAAATACTTAAAATTATAAGATATAAACACCATGAGATTATTTTATCCGTTTTGAAATTATAGTAAATAAACATTATTTAGCTACATAGAAAATAGCTCTCTTAACGTCGAATTAAGAGCAGTGGACATTAAAAATGGAAGGGATGTTTAGAAAAGAAGACTTTTAATTTTTTGTGGCGATTTATCATTCTCTCATTGCTCGTCATTCGTTCAGTTGATGACTTGTTACTCCAAAACTGGACTATACGTGAAAAACAGAATACAATTTATTTCTTTTCGCTGTTAGGAACATAAAATATATAATTTTCAAATTTATCACTAATTTTAAATCGTTCCAAAATCACGTTAAAACAATACTAGAAAACGTTAAACGTTAATAAAAGAAAATGTTCACGTTAAAATGTTTGATTTTTCTTGGGTGGTATACGACAGAATTGTTTTCGTTACTTACAAGTAAGAGACGACTTGAATTTGAAGTTACTACAAAATACATATTTTACGTGGACAAAGAAGTATTTATAATTTAATTGTTTACCATACTGATGTACGGCCACAAAATTTAGTTTTCAAAATCGATAATATCGTTCAAGAATGCTATTATTACATATTTGGTGGTTCCATTTTCCCAAATACCTCAATCACAAAAGTAATTGTACATCTTTTCATAAATACTTTTCGATTTGGATCTTTAAACGGAAGCGTGTCTATTCATCTTCTATGCTAAAGTTCATCGTAAAGAACGAAAATATCTTCACTTTCAAACACATTTTGCACGAAATTATAAGACTCGGTCAAAATTTCATCTACACAACACGAGCGTCACATTTCATAAGTGGTTCGTAAACAAAGCCATGGCAAGACGGGTATTAGGAATGACATGTACAAATGCTTCCAGTTCAAGTTAACGTAATATTTCTTGTGTTTCCAATTTATATACGGAGATTACGAAAACTTTTGTGTGTCACGTGAACTCTAGTACTCTAAAATTATTTAAGGTCCCGGTCGGTAAACTACTCGGGTTTGTTATCGTTACATCTATTAATTAACCTTACACTGTCCTTAAACATTTCATTATGGGTTTAGTTGCATAAATAACTATTTAGAATGTAATGTTAGAATATTAAATGTTCAATATGTGACTTCTGCATTGCTTTTTCAGGCGAAGTTGTCTTTGTATGTGTAATTTGTCTGTAATTTATTTGTACTCTTGCATTATTTTTTCCATTTGAAAAGGACTTATTCGATTGGAGTTATAATCTCTCGTATTTGTTTTTTTGCCTGATTATTATGTACAAAAGTTAGGATAAAAATCATTTAGAAACGTTCTTAAACTTTTAAAATATTATCTCACACAAAACTTCAATTGTTCTCGTGATAAAATTACACCAAAGAAAGGGTTTAAATATTATTTGGATAAATTGTTAAGACTTTAATTCAGTTGAAAAAATAGCATGGTCAATAAATGTTAATGTAATATGTACGTTCTCTTTGAGAAAAATGATTCATAAGAACGAGAAAGAAACTCGTAATCAATTCATCACAACAAAGAGAGCAATTAATATTGATATTTATCTTAAAATTCAGAGTGGGTTCAAACTTTTCAATTAAATGATTATTTTGTTCATGAAACTTCCCCTCGAAATACATTCTGCAAGCCTACAACATACTGTTGGATTTTTTGTAGAATATAGTATATTTTGAGAAATAATTTATTACTGCTCATCGTATGTACTACTCTAAATTGTCAAGGAGTGATCAACCAACCGAGATCAGCGCAAGGTCTCCGGATCGTTTTCCGGCCGTGCCTCACCCCGGGCGCGCCAGTGAGACCGCGGCGCCCTTTTTCTCAATTTGCGATCGCCTGATAACTCACCCGAGGCAGCTTGCAGGCGGGGGTGGCAGCGGCGGGAGTGGCGGCGGGAACGGCGGCGGGAACGGCGGCGGGGGCGGCGGCGGGGGCGGTGCTGGGCCGTCAATGGCGGGGGCGTTGGCAGGGGTGGCGGCGGTGGGGGTGGCGGCGGCGTAGGGCGGTGGCGGGCGGCGGGGGGCGGCGGCGGGGGGCGGCGGCGTGGGGCGGCGGCGGGGGACGGCGGCGGGGGTTATAGCGGGGGCGGCGTGGGACGGGCAGGGGACGGCGGAGGCTGCGGCGGGGGGCGGGCGGGGGGGGCGGGGGTGGAGGCTGCGGGGGTTGTAGCGGGGCTGCGTGGGACGGGCAGGGGATGGTGGAGACTGCGGCGAGGGACGGGCGTGGGGGGCGGGGGCGGGAGGCCGAAAGGCCTTCAAGAGCGTAGAGTTACGGCGGCGGAAAGCAGCGCTGACGGCGCAGCAGGGCTCCTCTCGACTTGCGCGCCTCTGGTGGCGAAGACGGCGGATAGAAGTTCGAGAGGACGTTGTCGTCGCTGCGTGCTGAACTGTACTCGTAGTGAAACATGGGTTTCGCGCTTGGTGTTGGCTGTGTGGTTATGAGAAAAAAACTCCGGTATTTTGTTTATGTGCTTGTTCGTGTGTGGATTGAATTAATTTCTAAACAGGAGAGGAGATAATCTCACTTGAACTCGTAAATCTTAGTGTAATTAAATCGTCATGAGCGTACACATCAATGAATGATTGTGGGTCTCATGTTACAACAAAATAACTTAGATGGTTTACTTTATGCGTGCTTAAATTGGTTACGAGGTCACACCATTAGCACGAGTGTTTTTTTCCAGAGGTGTAATGAACCAAGAGCGAACTCGCTATTTAAGGCTGAGTGATCAGTGTTGGCCTGACTTGCAATTTGCTAGATTTGGAATCGTATGCAGTTTTGTTAGAAAATGTTTTTATATGAATAAGTCAGGAATCAGACATTGATTAAAACGAGTTTCATACCTATTCATTCATACTTTTTGGGCGCAATATTTTTTTTTAATATTTGATTAGATTAGGTATACTAATATTAAGTATACTATTACTATAATTAGGTATACAACATAATGGTCGTGACTGTTTATAAAAGAAGTTTACAAACAGTTGTATTAACATGGATATTTTTATCACTTTGTCTTGTTAGAGTATTTCATGTTATTTATATTTCAAAATTGGTATTTGTAATTTTTTTCATAAATTAAATTAATATTCGACTAATGATTTAACATAAAAGAACTAATAGCGTAATTACATGCTCACATTTCATTTTTACATTAAATGTTAACCAATAAGATGAAAGTGACCAGTTACATTTAAATCTTATATGTGTCAAATTTTCGTAAGCTATACCCATTACAAAGAATAGAGCGATAGATGTATGTCACGATGTCACATGTCACGATGATATATTTTCAAGTGACTTCGAATTTTTAAATTGATCTTTTGAGTAACGGAATATTTAAAATTTTTTTATTTCATGTTAGACAAATCACATAATAATCTTTTATTGTACTTTAGTTGTAAATATACCATTTAAAACATTCGATTAAGCAAATTTCTATGCCCTACATTATATTTAGTTGCATTTATTACATTTTGAAATTGTACTAACAAATATTTGTTACACTTCGAAAATTTAAAAAATGATAATTCATTCAATCATCTCGTGAAAAATATTGTTCTTTAGTGTATTGCCTGAATTTATTTCCTTATTAATTTAACAGTGTGTTTGCACTGTTAAAAAACTCTTAACCAATGTTCCTGAGGCTTAGGCAATTTGCATGGCAGGAGTGTGCTGGAGTGAGCAAGAGCTCCAATAAGGTTAATGTGCCTGTCCAAGCAATATTGATCCTTCCGTACAGATTGCAAGGGGGCCTTCTTCATTGTGTAAAGGTTTGCTTAACAATGTGCGCAATCTGCAGCATATGAAGAGTACATATCATAGGGTGTGCGCTAGCAATATGTTAATATTTGTGCGATCGCATTCATAAGACACATACACAAGTATTTTATTCAGCTGTTTGCATTACAATCCGTTTTCCATTAATTTATTACTTAATTTTTAGTCAGAAAATAATTCGTTCAAGCAAATAAAATTTTAACTTATTTTTTGTTTTCATTGTTTTTCAAGATTGCGTCGTTTTTGAAACATTTTACAATGATGTCAACTATGAGTATTCTGGCGACACGGATTTTGAGTTATATTTTCTTGTGCAACATTTTAATTTTCAATGTTTTGAAGTAACTTCCTGAAAACTCTTTTATTTTGTTTTTTGAAGGGACGTGGTTAAGAAGCGAGTATCCATTTTTTTCCATTGACAATGCTCTTAAATTATATTCTTATTTAAGTACAATTATACCAAAATTCTCAATTCATTGAAATCGACAATTAACTCCCTTTACTATATACATATCACTAATTTATTAATCGTTCTTACATTAGTCGTAAATCTTTATAAGAATGTTTAAAATAAATTGAAAGTTAAAAATATCAAGTCTTTGCGTGCGTTTTAAGTTTAAAAAATACTGATACATCTTACGAGGGTCCATAATTCACAACATCTTGAAATGGATTCAGGAAAGATAACACGATCCTGCCTGTGCTACTCTCTCTAATTATAACTCCATTAAATTATGATATCATTAATATTCATCAGTTACATTATAAATTGTCCACAATTTGCTCTGCAAAGATTATTGTGAAGAACAATGTGCTCTTGTTACAATTGGTATCAAGACTTAGGGATATCACCTATCCTTGATCTTTCTGTATTACGGACATTCGAAGACATACGACACTGACATTACTGCAAAGTTTGCGTTATTATTAAAGTTAAACATTTGAAGAATTAACGAAGGAATGTAATTTTACCAAAACTGTAATTATTTAAAAATGTTTTTTTTTTCTGCAAATATCCTTGCTTTAAGGCAAGGCTATACTTGCTAATATCTTGTGTCTGAATTCGAACAATAATATATTCTTCTTCTCAACAAACACATTATTCAAAGTGATTAATGCGTGGTTAGAATAATCTTCTTGTCCTTACCAATGCGCATCACAACGTCTCAAGTCTGTTCTCCAAGGAAAATATCTGGGCGACATTTGTTTCCCCCTGCACACACGGGTGGTGCTGGCATCGGAATGTATGTCTGTTGCTTAATGCAGACCTCTGCCGTCCTCGTGCTTGCATATGGAAACGCTCACGCGAAGGTGAAGGACACGGAATAAAAAGGAAAAAGATGTAGAAGAGAGAGAAGAATAAGAATAAGAAGGGTAAAGTAGAACGAGAAGATCGATGGAGTCGGGTCGCATTAGACGCCGCTGCGCAAAGAGAATGCATAAATCAGGCAGCAGCGACGTAACCTATACTGATGCTCGCGTCTCGAACTAATGTATGTAAGACGAAGCTTTTGCTTCACCGAGAAAAGAGTTAGACGAAGAAAGTTGTCACTTAGAAGATTTGAGATTCGACGTCGTGCGTAATGAATGCCCCTAAGTCTTGATTCAAATTGTTACAAGGGCACATTGTGTTACATAATAAATTTAGAGCTGTTTTTATAAAAAAACAATAGTAATATGGTCAAATACATTTTCAGTGTACCTATTACCTGGGCAAAATATTCACCTACATCGTATTCATGATTATGAATCTTTGAATTCAATATTCACGTTTCCTGCAATTGAGTGTGTCTCTGACAGATCTTTTAAATTTTGTTCCTTATACCTTATTAATTTCTTATAAAACAATACTTGCTGATACAATTTCAATTGCCGGCTATCCTTCCTTTCTTACTACTCTAATACTTCTAAACCCATTCTTTCGCTAGCACTCATCATATCATTGATGTCATGAGTGATATATGATGATTATCATATAATGAACACTAATATTACAGTCACCTCCTCTACCACCATCTCCACTACTACCAACTCGGCCATATCGACGTCACCTCCATTACAAATACATACCTATCACCATATCTTCACTCCTACATCGTCATAACAATATTAGTGTCTTCGTTACATTCCCATAACCACCATTACGAATCAGTCACAATCACCAACTCCATCATCGCAACTATTAGTTGTAGGGTGAATTACTTACTCATCTTTACCTCCTCTTTTTCGTGCATTATAAATTTTACGAATGCAATCCTGCGACGCTTCGTAACAGTCTTCACTGCCTTGTATGCCATTGCGCTATTTTTAGACCCACTTCGGCTCCCTTTGGGACTTGGTGGCGTCGTGGCGCCTGAAAATCGAAGTGCTGCGCCATTAACGATATTACAACCGCCGGCCATGTCGATGCCGCGTGCCACATCACCTTGGGTGTCACAGGGCGTCACCTGGCGACCGAGCGACTTCGCCCTAGGCTACATTCACGGTAGACGTCACGAAGTTACATGAAAGTGAGCTCCATACAGGTTTTTTTCAATTTAGTAATAAATAAGAGAATGAAATGTAATAAATTTTATATAATTTTGATTGCTTAGAATCTCTTATATAACTGTTTAAGTTTTTATTTTCATTTCCTTCATTAATGTAAAAGTGGTTTGGAAAGAATTATTTATGTATCAAAATTTGTGAAACATTATTCGATTCAGATTTCTTTTACTTTCAAGGCCTTATAACTTTCCAACTAAAAGAACACAATACTTGAACTGCGTATTTTATTGTTGGAAGAACTGTAAATAATAAAATGATAAAATTTAACTTTACTCGGAGTAAGCTTTTTAGGTTTCTGATTAAAATTGTGTTATTAATTAAGAACACAGGTCGCTGGTATGAGTACCTATTAAGGAAATTCGCATAAATATAAAACAATCTAGCAAATTGTGATGTTACATGTGATTCGACAGACATTTATGAATAACTTGATTTGGACGTGGAAGAGCTAATAAATCGCTCGATTGTACTGAAACGTAATCCAGTCCACAAACTTGATACGATGGCGCATTTGAATAGATGTTCAAAAATACTGGTATGTTCACCTGTTTACTTTCTTTAACGGCTCAGGGAAACACCGTTGTTTTTCAGCATTGTTGACTGGCAGAACCTAGGTTTCAAGCCTCGACAATGGCGGATTTTTTACACTAGCTACATTATTTTATAGAATTCAATCACTTTCTGGAGTAGAATTCTTCCTTCAGGTAGTTTGCAGTAGTCTCTCCGATCAATACCTCAACAAATAGGTCATAGACCGCGCTAGATATTTCATTTCTCCTATTTGACCCCCTTATGTCCTCTTAAATACATCGATACTTACATAACAATACCATATAAATGGTAACATTCTGACGAGAATCTCAAAAATTTCAACTTTTCACGAAAGGGAAGAAACGTTGCAAAATTTGCATTACAAGATAATAAAATTTTGACAATTTTTCATCATTTTAACAAATTTCCATTTACTTTATGTAATGTCGTTAGAATTTGATAGACAATGAATCTACTTTTCGGTTGACATTATTGTCTTAAAACGGCCAAATCTTGAGATATATGTTGTTAAAATGTAGTAATAGATAAATAAATAGAAGTGGGGCTTTGTGGTGCTCCAGGTTGAGGCAGTTTTTGCTGGAGGAATAGCTAAAAGGGGCAAACTCCACATGCCAACATGTAAGTCGGTGCCGTCTCTCACGTTCCAAGTGAGAAAGAACTCCTCAGGGGTTATAACATTTACTACATGTACGTGAATAATGAGGTAATAATTTATTGCTCCCGGACGTAATAAATACGTTTGATTGTGACGGAGTGACAGGGTGACAGGGTGACAGAGTGACAGGGTGACAGGGTGACAGAGTGACAGGGTGACAGAGTGACGGTGACAGGGTGACGGTGACAGGGTGACGGTGACAGGGTGACCGGGTGACGGTGACAGGGTGACGGTGACAGGGTGACGGTGACAGGGTGACGGTGACAGGGTGACGGTGACAGGGTGACGGTGACAGGGTGACAGGGTGACAGAGTGACAGGGTGACAGAGTGACGGTGACAGGGTGACGGTGACAGGGTGACGGTGACAGGGTGACAGGGTGAGAGAAGCGACAGGGGGACAGGGTGAGAGAGTGACAGAGTGACAGAGTGACAGGGTGTCGGTGAGCCGGGTGACGGTGACAGGGTGACGGTGACAGGGTGACGGTGACAGGTGACGGTGACAGGGTGACGATGACAGGTGACGATGAATAGGGTGACGGTGACAGGGTGACGATGACAGTAGGGTGACGGTGACAGGGTGACGGTGACAGGGTGACGGTGACAGGGTGACCGGGTGACGGTGACAGGGTGACGGTGACAGGGTGACGGTGACAGGGTGACCGGGTGACGGTGACAGGGTGACGGTGACAGGGTGACGGTGACAGGGTGACCGGGTGACGGTGACAGGGTGACGGTGACAGGGTGACGGTGACAGGGTGACGGTGACAGGGTGACGGTGACAGGGTGACAGGGTTCCCTTATGGAATACACCTGGGATCGCATTCAAAAGTTAGCCGACACGTGCCATTGGCGCAGGCCGCAAGGAATCGTGCTGACATTTAATTCGGCCCAGGCAGCAGAAATGCTTAAGGCTCGGAAGCACCGCCAGGGCGCACTGCCGCTGCCCCGCCACACGGCCCCGCGCGCGCTTTACTGCCGGATGTAAATTTTTGACGGATGCACGCACCCGTTCCTGCTCCTTCGCCGTAAACCGGTTACGGCGCGCGGCGGTTAATTTGAGGCGCGTTTATCGTTCACGGAACGTCAAGCATCGCTGCCGCCATCTGCGGCAACTGCGGAACACCGCACTCCGGCGCCCTCGACGTTCTCTGACGCGTGTCGTTTCTCTTTGAAGGAAGGTCGAAAGAACGCTTCTTAGGTTTTGGGAAGACTTTTAACGTTATAAAATGTAACATTTCAATGCGATTACTGTTTTAGTTTACAATATTATTGTATGGTAAAACGATGCAGTGACGTTGAAAAAAATGAGAAATATTTGTGGAATTGGTTAGATTATTTCAGTTCATTTGCTGGCAGATTGGACTAAATAATTTCTTTGTTGACCTGATATCGTCTCGCCATTGAAAGTGAAAGGCAGAAGACATATGTAGTGCATTGCAATGTATTGGAATAAACTGGTATCCTATTGAGTAATAACGAGTCAGTTGATTGAATATCTAAATGGTTGCCTTGCAGTTTTTAATTTCAATTCTTATTTCTTTTGATTAATTGTCTTCTGATATTACTTAATACAAATATGGGGCTCTGATACCTATAGCACACTGAATTCCTAATCTCCTTTATTTTCAACAAAAACTGTTTTTAATTGAGGTTATAATTTAACTTTTTGACCGGTTAATCAACTTTTATTTTGAAGTGATGTCATTTATTTAAAGTTATGATACTATAATACTCATGGACATTTTAGGCACAACCAACTTTTAAAATAATCAATGAACCATTATCTATGATAGAGAACCAAAAACAAAAATATTCTAATGTGATGATTCTCTAAACTGTCACGAACTCGAAATAAAGTCAAACGAACTTCATTTGTGAACTAAAGTGACAGTAATGAATTGTTTATTCATATTCATTAAACTCTACGATGTTTATTATTAAAAAAGAATTGAAAAAGAAAAAAAAGCATTACCATTTCGGGCATCTTTTCTTCGTTACTAATTCGAAACTAAATAACGAAGTTAATTTGCGTCCTTCCCGTCTACGGTATTAATTCCTAGAAACTCGTCGACGCGTCATGCATATTCCACGGGCCCCGACTTCACTGCGCACATATCGAGTGGAGGAAGTCATTGAACGAAACGACCACTCCTGCGACCGCAGGCCACCCACCCGGAAGTTGGCGGCCGACGGTGGCTCGCCCTGGGAGCGTGGCCGGCGTGCGCTGGATATTGGCTGCGCGAAGGGTCTACTTGCGTTGGGCGCCCTCCTCGCCGGCGATCAAGAACGAGCTCCGGAATGGTTATTGGGCGTGCGAGACGTTGTGGATGCGGTCGCAACTAACGTTATTGCTTCGGTTCGTGCCGTCTTTGTCGCTCGTTCGGAGCGTTCCTAATGTGCGGAGTACGTTTGCCTGCGAACGTTCTAATGGTGGCGCCTTAGTGGCCGTTTCGATTAATATTCAGTTCATCGCATTTTCTCGGCTAGCGCATTTCTTCGTTGATTCCTGTGTTTTAATGTGTTTTCTTTGTCTTCATTCCTACTCCTATCGTCTTGATCTTTCTTTCACTAGGTCTGAATTCCGTTTCCTCGTTTTTTATTCAAAGCAGTTTTTGATGACTTATTCCGACTCCTGAAATCATTTACCGAGATTCCTATTTGATTTTACTCTTTGTTTTACTTCAATCCGAATATTTTTCCATAGAGTATTCTTTAGATTGTTCAAGAGGGCTATTTAGTTCATGAAATTCAGAAATAGTTTATTCATGCTCTATGACTAAAATATATCTTCTCTAGAATCTACAGAACACGAAGGAAATGTAAAGACTATCATTGTTACGTCTCAATTGACCGACAGTCAAGAAACGCCATTGATTTCCCGTCGACCGATTCTTCCTATGATAAATGAAAGTCTTTTTCAACAACAAGCATGACAATTTAATCAAGGGCCTTCCCTTTTATAGATTCACTCACTTCTCCAAACATTAAAACATTATGTTGCTAATGTGTTTAGCAAATCATGCACATTATTGCATCAAACTCACATCCTATGGAACCGAGAAGCCCTTAATCTAGTCTCCACGACCTCTCAAAGCATTATCTGGGGTCATCTAACAAGATTTTCGTTTGCTAGGTGGAGACAAATGATCCCAATAACAATGATAACCCGCTACGTTACACACTTTTTGTCTAATAAATGGTGAGACATTTTATTCAATGAGGTTATGAAATTGACGTTTGCCTCTAGCTGATAAACAATTCACGAGCACCGGTATTTGGTAGGTCACTATCTGACGGAGTCAAAGGTATTTCGTGTATCTGATGAAGTCCAATGAGTTATTCTACATACCCCTTTACACATCCTAGTAATGTGTAACATTTATTTTGAGACATTTTGTATTTTTTCTAGCAACTGAACTTATGTTAATATAAATGGGAAAAAGTAGACGTAATGTAATAAAATATCGAAAAATGTTAACTGTCATAGAATTCAGAAGGAATATTATTTAGTCTAAATAAATAATGCAGAAATTATGTTACTGTCACTTAGTACAATTGAAAGTAAAGTGTATCATTTTTATCCTTCAACTTAAACTAGGTTCGAGATGTCCTGTATTCACTTCAGATCATGGTCGTAAAAGCGTGTTCATGAACCATTAAACTTGTGTGCTTGCATTTGCGCAAACATCTTGTAGATGAACAAGAAAGGTTACCCAGAAGGAGAGCTTCGAGTTCTTAGGCATTTCACAAGAGATGAACGAAGACATTGAGCTGGTGAGATGGCTCAGGGCATCAACTGCACTGCCTCTCACTGGAAGATCCTTGGTTCGAGTCCAGACGTTGGCAGGATTTTTGACACTAGTTTGTCATCCATCGTTGTCTGTTGGAGAATTCTAGCGACTGGCTACTCTGATTGATAGTTTTACGCGGATTCTCCAGTCAAGACAGAATGCCGGAGCAGTACCCTGACAAACTGGACCGCGCGTGATTTTTCCTTCCTCTTCTTTGCCCTATCCTCACCCCTTAATTACACACATATACTAACGTGCACTACACTACTACACTTGCCGGGAGACCGGTTGGGAGCCTAGAGCTTGTCCCGAATGGGGCGGTGCCTCACTGGTGGGACAAAACAAAAAATACGCGAACTGTGATCTCTATCAGCACGCACTCGAGACCGTGTCGTCAATGACTCTCTACTTAAACTCGAATCCACTTCGTCCTCCTTTGCTTCGGCAACTGTATTTCGGAGCGTGCAAACGGGTCCATAAATATTTATTCCCGTGGAAATGAGACGCGCGATTTGCTTTCTTAGGCAGCGGCGATTCGCTGCCCGCGCCTGGCAGTCGGGGGCGAGTGTGTTCCCTCGCTCTGCTCTGGATCGCCCGCTTCCTATTCGGAGGCACCGCGCCCTGCCGGACTCATTCCGAGAACGAGCGGGATGAGGAACTTGCAAGAAAAAGTGCGCAGTTGGCGACGCGGCCGATTGCGCAAACGAGGCTCGGCGCCGGCAACAGGGTGGGCGTGGCTCAATGGGCTGGGAGGGCCCGCGGTGGACAAGAAACGGGCAGGGATTTTAGAGTGCGGAAGGAAAGCAGTTGTAGGTCAGTTGGGAATTATTGTGTTCAGCTTGGTGAGGAGCAGGCTGAGTACTGAGGGGCAGACTGGATGATGAGAGGCAGACTGGATGATGAGGGGCAGACTGGGCAGTGAGGGGCAGACTGGGCGGTGAGGGGCAGACTGGGCGGTGAGGGGCAGACTGGGCGGTGAGGGGCAGACTGGGCGGTGAGGGGCAGACTCGTCGGTGAGGGGCAGACTGGTCGGTGAGGGGCAGATTTGGACGAATGAATACCGCGCAAATGTCTAGCTGAACGTGTGCGTGGCTCAGTCTATATTATATTCGGTTTGCTTTACCTTTAAAATTAAGAGCATGGAACTTGTTCTATATCCAACTTTCATTTAACATATGATTGGAAATACATATCGATGTTTAACCAACACGTGGTAATTCACATAGTACGTTTACACAAATTTCTCAAAATTTCAGCTCAAACCCCATAATTACTAATATACCTGCAACGTGTATCAAAAGCATTGATCCATTTGTCCATATTTTGGATGGTATTGCGAGAGGATCACGACGTAGTAGATTAATGGCCGTAAAGTATTACAAATGCATTACAGGTTTCAGCATTATGCATTACCGCGAGTGTTGAACAAAAACCTTTTAGTATTATATCAAAGCGTTATGACATACGCGCGTGTTGCGCCGAAGCACAGGATTCTTTACGGTCTTTCGCGCGCGTTGTTTATGGGTGCCCGACGGGCGCGCGGCGGCGGCGGCGGCGGCGGCACTGGCGCTGGCCTTTTCGCCCCGGGCGGCGCGCGGCAGCCGCCTTCGGGGCGGCCCCAGGGCGGGGGACTTCCATTCCGCGTAATTGAGCTTCGCGAGAGAGAGCCGTATTAATAAGCTCTTCATAAGGGGAGGGGAGGGCGAGGGCGCGAGGAGCGCGTGGAATGCGTCTCCGAGCGATGGGGTGGGGTGGGGGGAGGGGCCGGCGGGGAAAGGAGGGGAAGGACGTGGGTATGGGAGTGGGGGGTCGAGCCAGAAGTTGCCGATCGGTACGGGCTCGTGTGCTTCCAGGCTCTCGCTCTCGCTCTCTCCCTCGTCCTCGCCTCGCCGTCGTCGCTGATGCCGGGGCGGCTGTGCAGGGGGAATCCTGTTTTCTGCCTAAATCATACTCTCCCCTCGAAATCAAGGATTTACTATTTACATTTTGTTTTCTCGAGGCGTCTAAATTTTGGTTCTTTTTAATGCAGTCCGAATGGCTAGATATTTTGACATTTTAAGTTCATAGAGAAAATGTCTGGCTGGACGGACCCTTCTACAACTGGGCTTCAGAAATCGAGAAGTGGAGAATGCTTGATTCGCTAAGTAAGTACAGAACAGACATTATTGAGATACGTAAAACCCTCTCTTCTTCTCTTATTTCTTTTCCTATTTTTTCTTTCTTTTTATATTCTTTCTTCTTATTTTTATCTTTATTATTTTCTTTTCTTTGTCTTCTACTCCTCCTTCCTTTTCCTTTCCTGCTTATTCTACTTCTTCTTGTTCCTCTATTTCTTCTCTTGTTCTTCATCTTCTTCTCCTATTTCTTTTTTTCATCTTTACTTCTCATTTATTTCTTGTTCTTCCTCTTCTCATTCTCAGTGTCCCAGTTAATATTGACGTCGCGTCACAATAGTCGCTGCAACACGAACTAGGCAATACACAAAGGTCAAGAGGGTTGCGTTATACAGACCTGCTCAAGAAAGGGGTTCACTGTTGAGCCCTCGCCCGGCGCACATATCTATCTGCCCCGCTGTTTATTGACGGAAGGCGAAAGCAAGCGCTCGGGCACAAACGGCTCTAGTCTGGTAAATGGAGAGTGGACATGGGCCACGGCAGAGAATCTGGCCTCAAATCTTCTGTATGATCAGCCCTGGCCTTACAGTAAAACAATTGGCAGACGATTGAGATTATCTGTGATAAGGTAAATTCTTTAATCAATGTTTTAATGAATAATTCATTATAGTTTACCTTTTTGCATTTAGGATTTAATATTATTTTTTGGAGTATTAAAAAAACAAATTTTAATCCTATCAGATATTTAGAGTTATGTATGCTCATTCAATTTTCTGTTTTAGCTATCAATACTCCATGCCTTCTTTAAGACAGATATTATTCTCTCATAATGTAGTTGTGAATGGGATGTAAAGTATCTGAAAAATATTTCAGCGATGTTTATTCGAGATATTTCATGTTGCAGAAAAAATTCTGTATTTTATTCTATATTTCATGCGCCCGTATAAATTTCAAATTTGCATTTTAATATGTATAACCATCTCTTGTTGAAATTTTTTAAAAATATTTCAAATAAGAGGACCCAATAAATGCTGGCTGAAATATCGCGTAAAGCATAAATGTTTTCATCTCAGGCTGTAACATAAAACGATACGCAGATAACTGTGAAAGCCCTTGCAACGTTGAATACCATTCTTACTTCTCTCCCTTTTCCCTCTCTACATTTCCCCCGCAACTGCTTCTTCTTTCTTCTCATCACTTCCTCTCTTCCCATCTCCACTCTTTTCCCTTCATCTTCCTCTTCTTGCTCTTCCTGGCCACTTCCTCTCTCCCTAGCTATTACTCTCTATTTCCGTTATTTTGTGATTTACATTTATTGATTTATGCGAAATAGGTCTGTTTTATCATTTAGTGTAATTACATTATCGTTGAGAAAACAATTTGTCATTAAAATATCCATAAAAATGCTGAATTAACGGGTTGGAATACCCAGAAACATTTAGAAAGCACAGGTATTGTATTGGTAAAGAATTGGCATGTTTTATTTGTAAGCAATGTTTCAGTATACGATTAAATATTTATATGAAATTGGTTGTTTTATATAAGTAGACTAAAGTATGACACTAGCTGGGTGGAAAAACATGATTCAGTGTATTTAGATGAGATTACACTTGATGGCTCTGACTATTAATTGGCTGAGTTGTATGGAAATTATATATTTTACTCCAAGTTGTTGTAAATTCTGTTTCTTTTCTGCTATAGCAAAGCATGAATCATCTCTTATGGATTCAGCTCTGTTGTAAGTGATATTGTTAGGATAATTACCATGTAATCATACATAATAACGTAATTTTAATCAGATGTTCTGTAATACGTAACATTATTCAAGTTACTCGATACAATCTATAATGATACACTAGAGTATGATGTTGGTATAACATTCCCTGAAATCTCGTTGATTGAACTTTTTCTATTTTATTATTATTATTATTATTATTATTATTATTATTATTATTATTATTATGATGATGATGATGATGATGATGATGATGAAACCACAGCCTGCTTTGAAAACGCCAGCACAGCTAGTTTTTTTGATGAAATTTCTATGGATTCATCATAATTATTCAATGTTAGTTATACATTTGCGCTATATTTGTATAATCAAATTAAGTGACAAAATTGATATTTTATTTATCTTCTGAATGTTACAAATATACGCGCTCCAAATTGTACAATAGTTGACACAATTCCCGTACATTCAATACAGAGTTAATCGGCAACCTAACTCTTCTCTCTTACTGTTTCAACAACTTTCACTCTCATACTATTTGAAGTATCCGATCAATGACCTGATATTTATTTGTACACACTCTCCATCAGTTCTCGCTGTCCTGCCCTACTCCATATCGGATCTGATCCGTTTCGTTCGGCAATGAAATTTTCCCATCATTGCGAGCTTTCAGTAACAACTAATTCCAGATGCAAGTACAGGGGTAACATTTTGCAAAAACTGGCTTGGGGTGTTCCTGGGTTCTGGAAAGTGATCATGGAAAAGTTTGGGGCAAAATACACACACACACACATACCAACATACATACGCATATACATAATAGATACACACGTACATAGTAATACATATAGTAATACGTAGATGCGAATGCATAAGTTATTGTATATTCATTGCTATTACCCGTCATTGTCCAAGTATTTATTTGTCACTATCATCGATTAAGCACCCTTCTAATCTCATTTGCCCGCCCCCCAATTCCTTCTCTTCCCGGCCGCTCAGGCCTTTAGCAATTCTCCGCTCGCCAATCTCGCATCACTTCGCTCGCATCCTCTCCACCCCACCCCACCCCAATTTCCCCAGCCTCGCCTTGCGACGCATGGTAACCCCGACAACAATGCTTTCTCGATGCATTGCGGGTTTCATTAAATTCACTTTTGTAAGAAAAAAGTGGCTATAGATGGCTTTTGGAATCGCAATGCACGATGTTTTTTACACCACTTATAAGTGCTTGTACAACATTTAAAACGAATCTCTGCAGTGATTGAAAATTATTTGTAGAAAAAATATCCTCATGTTTACACATACAAATTGCATACAAACATACATTCATAAATACATTGTACAAACATACATATTACATACAGTATACATTCATTTTTATATATATATATATATATATATATATATATATATATATATATATATATATATACACACACACACACACTTTCAGATATACAATAAGTCTCAGTAGTCAATGGAAGGTAGCCATTAAATGCAACGACAATCACAATGGGTACCAAGTCGTTGAGTTGCGAACCCCTTCCATTGTATATAATTCCGAGTGTTGCGCCCTCTTGAATCAATTGCAAGGGAAGTTCGTCAGCGGCTCCCCCAGTTGCGACTGCGCGCACGTGCCCCCATCAGCACGGCGCGCACCTCCTCCCTCATTGTGTGCGCCAGCGGCCACGCCCCCTGCCCCCAACGCAACTCGGCCCCGTCGCCTCCTCAAGCACTTGGGTGGTCGCGTACCCCGGCCCGGTCTGCTTGCTCTCTCTCTCTCTCTCTCTCTCTCTCTCTCTCTCTCTCTCTCTACCTCTCTCTCTACCTCTTTTTCTCTCGATCTCTCACTCTCGCTATCTCTCCCTTCACTCTTCTTGACGACTTCATTTCTTGCCTGTTCATTGCATCTACTTTTCTCTCTCTCTCTCTCTCTCTCTCTCTCTCTCTCTCTTCTTTCTCGGGTTTTCTTTCTTGTTCCCCTTCTCCTCTGCGTTTTATCGCATCCAGCCACCTGCTCGTTGCCAGCTTTCTATCTCCGCTTCTTCCCACTCTTCCTCTACCTTTCTTCTCTTCCCACCTTTTTTACCGTGTCTTCTTATTACCCTACCACGCCACTTTCTCTCTCCACCTCTTATTTCTCTTTCCCACTTTTTATTCTACTTCTTCCTCGTCCCATCGCTCTCGTCATCTCGGTTCTTGCCTCCCTTTACTGCGTATCTTCCCTCTCTTCACAACTTATTTCCAACTTGTACCTCTTCTCTTTCTTCGCACATCGTGGCCCTTTGCCTCTTTTCACATCGTTCCTTTTCTCTCTACTCCTCTTATTCCCTATCGTCACTATTCTTCCTGCTCCCTCTTGCTCCGTGCTGTCTACCGAACTATTAACTCCCATCTCCACTTCTTCTTCCTCCTCGATTGTACCCCTTTCTTACTTCACATCTTGTCACATTTGTCCTCCTATGTTTCTTTTTCCTCCCTGACCCTTATCTTTCCTTCTCATGCGAATCATCCTCTCCCAGTCCTTTTCTACTCTCCTCACACTATGCTTCCCTTCTCATCCTTTCCTTGTCTCCCCTTACCTTCCCCCAGTCCGTGCCTTCTTCCTTTCCCCTGTCATTCCCCCACTCTTCACCCCTTCACCCCTCCATAGCGGGCGGCAGGGCGCTTCGGACAGAGGCCGCGCGGCGGTGGTGGAAACTTTCCAACCGAATGGCCCAAATAACCGCAGCGGCTGAATTACTAAATTACAAGGAGAGCGCTCCGCAGCCCCGGGCGTGGCGGGGTGGGGCGCCAGCGCCCCGAGACGCTGGGTGCCGGGGGAGGCCGTTTGAGAGGGTTCAAAGTTCGCCAAAGGAGTTGAAAGCGGGCCCGCCGGGAGGCAGGGGGGCGAGGGCGGGGTGCTCCTTGCGTGGCAACGCCGCATCGTCCGCGTTGTGTATTGCCCCCGCGATCTGCGTCTCAACTCCCACCCCTCCCCCTCCCCCTTCCTCGCCGCCGCCCCTCCCCGCCCCGCCCCACCCGGCCGGGCGCGCTGTGTTTGCTCGCAGATGTAGCCGAGGGGAGCTCGCGGCGGGGCAGGGGGCGGGAGCGGTGAAGGCGGGGTTCGCAGCCTGAAAGCGGGTGCTGCGGGACCCGCTAGGAGCAGAACTAGGCAACGCGGTGCAAGGAAATGGGATAGTTTGAAACGAAATGTTGTACGTTGTTAGGGGGAGCGAACTAGGTGGGACTGTACGAAACAAATTTGTGGGAACAGAGAGCAGGTGCACTTAACTACTGAGATACGATGGAAACTTTGGTTTGGAATGGGGTAATAATTCATCAAGACCCGAGAGATATTTTGAAGCTGATACATGCTGTGGAACGTAGGGTGTGGTCGTCTTCAGGATATGTAGATATGGAAGGAGAATTAATTCGTAAAAATATAAAACCTGCAGGAAAAATTGCTGACTTTATATAACTTAAATACGAGGAAAGGCAAACATGAAAATTGTAAATTTCAAGAATTAGCGTATGGAAATAACAGACGAAAAATCTATGTCAATAGATCTCAAGAAATGAATATAGGCGGCATTTAAAAGTTCCTAGGACGCGATGAATGGGAAAGAAAAAGTCAGGAGGGGATACAAGTGAGTTAAAGCTGTTGGAAAGTGCGATAAAAAAACAGTGGGTCTAACAATGCAGGAATAGAAAGTAAGCTCCGGAGGAAAGCGGAAAAACTGTTAAAAGAGAGCAGACAAAAGCATCAATAGACGAGGGAAAGCTGAAAGAAAGCGAACGTCTGGAACAATCGCGTGCACGAGAGAACGAACACAAGTTGAAGCTTTAGTACCACTCCGCACCCAGGCAGCGACAACAAACCCGGAGGCCGAAGAGGCAGGCTGCTGCAAGAACAGCCTCACTCTTAGCAACTTCAGGAATGCGCGTAAAATGTATAGATAGCGACGCACGCTCCGCCGTCGCTTGCTCTGAAATACTCCCCGCCCACTTTCTCTCGCCCCACCCCCTCATCCGCCGCCGTCTAAAGATTTTCCACTCGCGCCGCTTTCCCCGTCCGCGCCCCTCCCAAGTTTGTTAATTTGTGAAGTGTTATACATAACTTCGTAAAACTAATAATTAAAATCCCCATATACTCGGTTTAATATTTTGTGTACATCATAAACTTGCGCAACTAATAAGCAGCTGGAGTAATTAGGACTCGTAATCTACTCTGCATCTGCTGCACCCCGCGCCCCTGCGAGCCGCATTCTTTCGTGGGGAGCGGGCGGGAGTGCGGGAACCGCGTTTGTTCTAAGTGATATCTGATAGCGGGCTCTAATGAACGACGTACTATTAAATTTCTTTCGTAACAAGATAAAACGCGGCGGCTTCTCCAGTTTCCCCGAGACGGTTTATTTGGGGTTCGTGTGCCTACGTTGTTGATGCCGCACAGTGCTTGGGAACGAAGTCGATGCGGTAAAAATCACGAACTGTATCGGTGTGTTTTAAATGCGGGTTCGTTGTGTGGTTATTGGTGCGGGAGATCTCGAATATTGTATGTCGAAGTGTGAATTTAAAATAAGAGGACTAACATCTAATATATGGCTAATTAAAAATATTAACATGGAAATAATGAATATAATTCTATTCTTAGATTACTTGAATATTTATATTAACAGTGTGCATTGCAAATTGCCTAACAAGCATGTCATAACTGTGAAAGAAAATCCGTTGTAAATTATGCACTCAAATGAGTTTTCTTCTTGAAATCATTTGTATTTTAATGACGCCACTTAAACGAAGGTTTTATCTCATTCTGTTATTACCAAAACCACAATTAAATTATAACGCGAGCGTCCTGGGATTAAACAAATGTGATTGCAAAATGGAGTAGGTCTCTCTGCTGTTCGTTTGAAAACACATTACCTGTGGAGAGGCAAAATATTTTAGTAGTTAATTTACATTACTAACTCGGCTTCAGTGTCAAAGAATTCTCTACATACTACAATTTAACAAATATTGAGTCTTAGAAACCATTGATAGTTTCAAGAAAAGAGCATATCATGTAAAAGAATGAATTATGTTTGCCTCATTCGAAGCTAATGATTTTAACTCCAAAGAGTAATACCAAAATTTTATTATTCAAATGTAATTCAGTAATATTATTCGTAATCATAACCACATGTCACC
Organism: Teleogryllus occipitalis; assembly: GCA_011170035.1. Lineage (NCBI taxonomy): Eukaryota > Metazoa > Arthropoda > Insecta > Orthoptera > Gryllidae > Teleogryllus > Teleogryllus occipitalis. The sequence continues at coordinate 20,981 of BLKR01014960.1, read as the reverse complement.
CGCCTTAAACGTGTCTTTTATTCAGGAATTTGAAAACCGCATACCCTCACCTTGAGACAGAACTGAAACAATTTTCTGTTCAGTTCGTTGACTTTGATTGGTCCAGCTTTCCTACCATTATGGACCACTGTGCTCCCACTCGCACCCTTCACCTTCACTAGCGCCGCTTTTCCTTCTCCGCCCCTTCTCACTTTAGAAGGCAGAAGGGGTGGTCCGGGAAGACGTCGATCGACGGGCAACTTCTTTGACTTCGTTAGTGATGCCGGTTGAGGCGAGGAGAGGCAACAGCCCCCGCCTTGCGTCTTCTAGAAGGGCTAGTTCGAGCGCTAGGGTGACTTTCTACCCGAGGAACTACGGGGAGTTGTAGACATGCGAGAAGAAAACTCGATCCGTTAAAGGGACCACTTTTTATACTTCATTCGTGATTTATTCGTAATTCTGTAAAATATTTGAAAGAACTAGCGCCTACTTGAAAGACCTAGTTGGAATTTGTTGTGGAATTCGTTGGTTTTTTAAAGCTTCATTTTTAATTTTTAATAACAATTTTCTACCCAAACCTTATTAACCTCTTACTAATTGTGGTAGGTATTTCCAACGATTACCTATCAATTTTCCGAATTTGAGTTTCCGAATTGGAAGTTTTCGGAAATTCATTTTTCCGATTTTCTTTTTTTCAGAAAGAAAAATTTCGATTATAATTTTCCAGAATACTAAAAAATATTTAGTTTTCCGAACACTTTTGGTTCTTAGAAGTTGTATTCATATTTATTTTACGTTATGTGAAGTAATAAAGTGAAGGTGTATCCAATGGCACGATGAAATTTCAGACGTCGATTTTCTTCTTTATATCGAGTATACGTCAAACCAATAGCTTAATTTTATTTTGTATAGTTAACCACTTTTTTAGGCATTGATTTCTCTGATCAGATTGGACATTTTTCACAGGTACAAAAGCAAGTGTAGTACAAAAGCAAGTGTTCTATGGTGACGAATACTATTACACAACCCGGTTTATGTAGCTTTCTTTGAAATTATTGTGCAATAGGAATGTTTCTCCACGGGGCGTTCCTATTAATCGAACGGGTATATAACGGGCAATAAAACTAAATCGGATGTAATGGAATCGGAAAGTATTCAAATCGCAAAAAAATTGTTGTTGGGGATGTTGCTTTCGAGAGAAAAAAATTTGACTACTAATGGTAACGATTTGGTACCTTTCATTAATCACTTGCGGATTCTCTGAATGTGTAATGACCAGAAGACGAGGCCCTTCACGTTACAGCATACGGAAACACCCAAACACGGAAGACAAGAGAAAATCGTTCACGTCCAGGGCGGGATTCTGACCTCCCAGTGCTCGTTCTTGCCAATGATAAGATATTTAAAACAAAATATATCCAGTGTATGGTATTTTATGTTTAAGTAAATATAATATTCATATTAATCTCATTTGTAGTTATTCTCGTGAGTCATTTTATTACAATTTTCCTGAATTAATTGCAAAGTAGATGATGAATACTTTCCTGATCTGTTATAATCTCGCTGAATCTTATGATTTTACTGATATGAAAAGATTTAGAATATGCCTAGGTAATACAGAGAAAATAGAATGATTATCAGTACTTATAATGCTCTCAATCAACGAGATTTTATCAATAAAATATCAGATTGGTACCAAGTTGACTTCGAGAAAGAAATCCGTTAAAAAGTTAATGTAAAATTGATGAATTGAGTATTCTTAAGGTTTAATTTTAATTAATAAATGATGTTTGGGAATTTCAAAGTTTCCACTCATCAGTATTAAAAATTTGTAATGCAGTGTTTTTAAACGTATAAATATCTTTTTCGTAAGATTCAGTTAACGGCTACCCTCGTTATTATTTTGTGAACCATCAGCTCATGGTTATTATTTTGAGTGTTGGAGCTGATACGAGCCTTAGAACAAGACACCGAGTCCGTCGGGCACGAAGTCTCTCAATAATTTATGGCGTCATCGGTCATTTACGGGGTTTAAATGATTGTTAAATTATCGATATTGCCTCCGTACCTTTTTTACAGAATTAATGTAGTGTTGTAAACAATTCTGCATTAACATTATTAGTAAATCCGACCTAGTAAACGCGATGATGTAAAGTTCATTTTTTATCATTGGGTGTTCAACATAAAATTTTTACGACTCGACAGCAAGTTCAATATACACTGTTTATGTTGTAGAATAATGCGGCAATAAAGTGTGTTATAAAGCGCAATATTTTAGTGTCACTTGTTTCCTCACAAAGAATTATATGCCTCTCATCACTAGTTGCACTTACTTGGATTGCGTTTGCTTTAAAAATTAAATTACGTTGTTTGTAAAAAACATAGATATCCAGAATTAAATTGCTATTAATTATGTAGTAAATTTGGTCTGGAATTAATACGAGGGAAACATTAAAATCACATTATTATATAATGATATAACTGATAATAATTTGTATATTCAGGACGTTTATGACAATTTTCAATTATATAGCATTGATGAATTTATAATTTTATAATCCTTTAAAATATTAAAAAGTTGAAGTGAATATGAATTTGATTTGGAATTCATCATTTTCCGAAGGGAAATAAAATATAATTGAAATAAAATTTTAATTTGAAATCACACTTTGTTTACAAAGTTCGATAGCCTACAATATTTGTAGACTAAGTATACAATTAAAGAATAAACCGTATATTCAAAATGAAAGGTTTTTGGACGACATGGGTTGTTGTAAGTCGCAATGTTTTTATACATTCCGCACAAAACGATTTCGTATTTTATTCGGGTTTGATTTTTGTTATTTTTCATATTTAAAGGTGCACCCTGCAATTTACCGGGAAACATTTTTTTCACGAATGGTTTTCTTATATGAGCAGAAGCAAGCAAAGGTAGTTATTCAGCTTGCAAGATTTTCAGAGTTGTCTGATTCGTTCAGTGCTCACCAGAGCATCGGAACTCTGCAATATTTTTTTCGCCAAGTTCATTTAAAGTTTATTTCTTTAATTAAAGTGGTAAGGCTTTCTTTTTATAATTGCATTTTTTATTCTCAGTCGAAATAATTTTCATGTATTCTGCAATAAGCAATTTCAAAGTCTACTAACATGTTTGCCCGTCTTCCTTAGTTTTCTGATCCGACTAATGCTCACCAATTCATGGTAATCTTGAAATAGTTTTTTTTGTTAAATATTGAAATACATTTGAAATTTGAAGAATAATTTTATACATGGTTTATTGTAAGTCGCAATAATTTTCATGTATTACGCCAGCAGCAATTCTAAACTTTCCTCATCTTTTAATTTCTTTAAAAACATTTTTGTACGAAAATTTTCAATGCAGAAAATGTTGCACATTTTCAGTGCAATATTTTTACACGGAAAATAGTAAATGAGATCAACTTCAAATGATATATACAGGCTTATTTTTTTTTCGAAAACATGGTTTATTGGAAGCTGAAAAATCACTCATTCTCTTCGCAAACCGCTATTTGCGTTTAAATTCTCTGATCTTTCTCCTACGAACCGTGTCTTAACACAGGTAGAGACAAGCTCAGCCTGTCGCCGTTTACTCGTCTTCCCGAGTCCTCTGATTTGCCCAATGCTCACCATTTGGTCAGAGGTCATCAATATTTTTTTCTTTTCCGTATACATACATATATATGGAGTAATATACGTAGTATAGAGAAAGTTATGCAATGCTGCGGAAAATCGATTTCGAGATTTTAATGGAAATACACGTTTTGAAGTACCCTGATACCGAAAAATGTTTTTTTTTCAAACCGTCCGCCTGTCTGTCTGTTTGTCCATCTGCCCGTCTGTCCATCTGCCCATCTGCCCATCTGTCCATCTGTCCATCTTTCCATCTGTCCATCTGCCCGTCTGCCCGTCTGCCCGTCTGCCCGTCTGCCCGTCTGCCCGTCTGCCCGTCTGCCCGTCTGCCCGTCTGCCCGTCTGCCCGGCGGCCCGTCTGCCCGTCTGCCCGTCTGCCCGTCTGCCCGTCTGCCCGTCTGCCCGTCTGCCCGTCTGCCCGTCTGCCCGTCTGCCCGTCTGCCCGTCTGCCCGTCTGCCCGTCTGCCCGTCTGCCCGTCTGCCCGTCTGCCCGTCTGCCCGTCTGCCCGTCTGCCCGTCTGCTCTTCCGTCCTTCCGTCCTTCCGTCCTTCCGTCCTTCCGTCCGTCCGTCCGTCCGTGAATACTGCTAGCACCTAAACCATGTGTACAATCTTTTCCAAATGGAAAAGAGCCCTGTCGATCTGGCTCTAGTTTGCATTTAGATTAATTAATGAAACCAACTTTAAATCATATATGAAAGCTTTCTTTTATGACGACACGGTTTATTCCAAGTCGCAATAATGCTCATAAATTCCACCAACAGTGATTTTGCACAGCGCTCTCGCGTTCGATTTCTCTGCTCTTTCTTCTACGGAATGTTTCTTCACACGGGCAGAAGCGAGCCAAGTCTGTCGCCCTGTTTGCCCGCGCCCGCTCAACGCCCACCTCTCCGAGGGCTTCGCTCGTGACGGGCGGCGTCTGAATGCTATCGGGGCGCCGGCGCCGGGTGATTGATAAGGCGCCGTGGCCCGGGGCCCGGAGCGGGCGGCCCGCGGGGAAGCAATGAAGGTCCTCGGACGCAGAGCTGAGGCGAGTGGACTTGGGCAGGCTGGGCGCTGTGGAGAGGGCGAGAAAGCGAGCCGTGCGTGTGGAAGCGGGAGGGGGAAAACTGTAAAGAATTCGAAAAGAAGTAGAGTTCGTTGTTAGTGATTCGGTTGCGAGGCGGTTGTGAGGCGGATAACCAGGCGGTTGGTGATTCCGGGCGCGTCAACAGATTAGGTCATTAGTCGTACGTGTAGTGCATGTTTTTTCATCGGGAGATGGCGGTGTTCTTACCCGGCTGGGTGGCGAGATCCGGTGCCGACCTACTGCCGCGGGCAACGGGGTTTTCCCCCTAACCAGGACCAGCGGTGCACTGCCCCAGCCGAGACAAGCTCTAAGCTCCAGACAGGTCTCCCGGAATATGTGGTAGTGTAGTGCATGTTAGTGTTAGTGTGTGTGAAAGGGGAGAGGATAGGACAAGAAAGAAGAAGGAAAGATCGTGCGCTGTCCATGGCCCGTTTGTTAGGGTACTGCTCCGGCATTCGCCTGGTGTTGATCGGAGAAAGCACGGAAAACTACCGATCAGAGCAGCCGGCCGCTAGAATTCTCCTCCAGACAGCGACTGAATTCGACATAGCTGAATAGCTAGCGGGCGGGGAGGCGGAAAGGCGGGGCGGGGCGGACGGAGCGGACGGAGTAGGGAGGGGCGCGGTATGGAGGGGGCGGGGTAGGGTGGGTTGGGCAGGGTTGGACGGGGTGGAGCAGGGCGGGGCGGGGCGGGTGGGGCGGCGCGGGGCGGGATGGGGCGGAGTGGAGCTGGAGGCGGAGCGGAGGGGTGTGTGGGGCGAGGCGAGACGTAGGGGGAGGGGGAGGGAGGGGAAGGTAGGGGTGGTGCAGGGCGAAGCCTCCCTGCCTGCTTGCCTGCCGGCCCGCGCGACGGCTTCTGCCCGGGGCAGCGCGCGAATAAATCAACAGGCCGCCGCCACCGCCACCGCCACCACGGCGCTCAGCAAACAGAAGAACGGCGCGGGGCGAGGATTCGGCAGGGACGGCCGCGCCTTGGGCAACTGTGGTGAGGGGAAGGTGGGATGGGGGAGCGAATCGGGGCCAGGGCCGGATGCAGGGCAGTTTGAAGGCCGCGGTGGCGACCTGCTTCTTCCACATTTTGAAAGAAAGATCATTTGAGGATTTCGGAGCCTTTTTAATGTTTTATTTTTAGTCGCATCAACAGCGTAGTTATTAGTGACTTTCTGTTACAAATAAAATAGTCAGTAGAAAAATACAAAAGTAGTAACAATTCAAAATAGCAGTGACAATTCACATGTATCCATTGGACTTAAATGTACAGAAATATATTAATGGTTTTACAAATTTTATTGATTTTTTCTTGGGTTTCTTTAGAATGGAGTACTGACTCATAATTACATCCAGTAAATTTATTTAGGATCATAATTTTTCGTTCTGTAGGAAAGTGCAATATGATGTTGTTGTTTATACAAACCAAGCCACACATACCATAACGTAAGGCTGAATTTTCTTTTCCATACCATGTCTATTCGTCAATTCAATTATAAAATATAAAAAAAAATATGTCCTACCCTTAAAAAAGTCACCAACCACCTCGAGTATCTCCTACTATTGTTTACACACAAATATCTCATTTCAACGACGCTGTTCGGCAAAATTCACTATAGGAGTAATTTATTTGTTCTATTATTAATTTATGTATCTTTTTATCAAGTTCATATAACAATAACTGTAACAAAAAACTTGAAATTGCGTGAGACGTGTCACTGAACCACAAAACAGATTAAAATAGAATACTCAGAATTATAAATTAAATACCTCCAAATATAAGTCCCTTGTTAGGAATTACATACAGCCTTAAAGGAAATTACTAAAAGTATTTTTAAAATTTACCCTGTAACTTTAAAAATGTGTCACATTAATCTCATACTGTTTGCATGTGTCAGTATTCAGAAAATAGTTTGACAGGTGTGCTGAAAATCTCTGAAATCCATGCGTTGGAATCGTTGAATTAAAACAATTTTTTGAAAATACAGTTTGAGCTTTTAAATTTTCTTCTTCCTATTATCTTTATTTTATTACATTTTATTTATATTTTTATTTTATGACGAAAATTTATATTTTTGACGAAACGTTTATTGACATGTCTAATAATTCGTTTCTACAACTGTAATCCGTATCATACCTTTCTATAGCTCATCTGAAAATTTTTCAACAGCAGCTGAAAACAAGAATGTAAATAAAATCTTCTCTAATTTGTTTAAGAATTTCCACAAATTACTGTTACGGTACATGATACAAAAACAGCAGTTCTCAGATAATGTGCCTTGATTATATTATATTATATTATATTATATTATATTATATTATATTATATTATATTATTTTATATATTATTATCTAAAAGCCCGTACAGTCTCTTTCGGGCAAAAGCCTCCTGAAAGTCAGGGATAGCGTCTGACTAACCATCAGTGCAGCCACTTTTGATGTTATGAGTTGGTAGCATTATTAATCTTAATCAATTTTTTTATTCAACAATTTTCTGATACAACGTACATAGCCACTTTACAGAATTGTTTGATTATACAATGTATACAATAATATACAGACAATATAAGAAGGAGGATGATCCCACTGGGCTCCTAAGAATCAAAATTTTTGAACTTGTGTTACCTATACGTTAACACCAATAATTTTCTACGAGAAGAGTAATCATGATCATTAGTTCTTATAATCATTAAAACTATACACCCGTACATTATTATTTGTTTAGTCTTGTGGAATTTAATTGCATGTATTCAGTCCTTTTTCACTGGAACGTCACTTTTCCCATGTGTCGTGATATAAGATCACATTTCAAGAAATACCGTTCCCATGCAGCAATATTCGACCCTTTCCACACAAAGGGAGACCTCGCATCGACGCCTTGAGCTCCACTTGCGCAAGTCTTGCGCGACGCGACGCGGCGCGGCCCTGGCGGCAAAGAGCGCGCTCGGCGCAGAAAGAGAAACAGAGTGGCGGCGGCGCTTTGTTCGCAGCAGCGCCGCGACGCCCCGCGTCATGCGTCGCGGCGCCCATTGTGCGGCGTCGCCGCCGCCGCCAGATAACGCCACCCTCGCCTCCACCCCGCGCGACCTCCGCCGTACAATCTCGCTCCTCCGACGCTTCGCCGTCTGCCTAACGTCTGCCCCGACTTCGCAACACCCGGCTTCGTGCGGACTCCGCTTCGATGTTGTTCGCGGCGAATCCGGCGTTTGGACGGCTCGTTGTTGGGGGGCTGTAATGCTTATCGTTTCGACTTTGAGGTTGTCGCGAATGCACTTTGTTGTTTCAATCGTTCTGTCCCCGGTCTTTTGGTTTATTGTATTAACCCTTTATCTCTCGTTGCCCCTTTCTCGTCCTTACCGCTCGTAAATATATACTTCAGTGCGTAGCTCTGCTAGCCATATGGGTCTCTCATAAAAATCTATTTTTCTTTGTTTCCTGTAGTTTGATCGTAGCGTTTTCTATCTGTACACGCATGTTATGTTACTGATATACTAAGCATCTACGTCGTCTCTTCTTCTTCTTTGTTACTCTCTGCGCACGCAATCCGATGCGCCATGTTTCTGTTTTTATTACAACCTTCTCACCGCATTTCCAGTCATTGTCTTGATTATAAGTCTTTGTACTCTGACTTTTAAGCAATCTTTCGCGCCTCCCATGAAAAATTAACTTTTATTTTGAGTGAATGCTTTACGTTATTAATTTTCCTTTCTGTTTACCCGCATAATTTCTGTTTTCTTTCACCTCTCACCACTTACATACGTACCCACGTTTGCTCACTATTCCCCCTTTCTTATGGTGTTTTGCATGCCCGCATCCTCTGTTCCATTTACAACGCTTCCCCCTCCGCCCAGTGTGGCCCCGCGACCGTCACAGCTCCACAGCGCCTTCAATTCGGATGGTGTTATCGAACCGAGGATCGCCCGGAAGCGGGCCCCTGCGAGACACCGCGTTGCATCGCGTTGCGCGGCGCAGAGCGGCGCCAGAGGGCGTAGGGGGAGGGGCACTGCGCTGAATGGCGACGCCGCCCTTCGGGGCGAAATGGCGCGCCTTCTGCGCGGCGATAGCGGGCGACCCCGCTGCCCCTGGGGCGGGACGCGGAGGCGGAACGATGTGGGGTGGAGTTGGGTCTGCGCGCGGGTGGTCACGGCACCGACCCCGGAAGGGGTTGGGTCTGCACTTCCTCCTCCGATGCCTCTAGGTAGGAAGGGGTATGGAGACGGACAGTGGACTGTGGCGCCTAGCCCCCGAGAAGCGCATTTGAAACGGGGAAGTGGGTCTGGAACGGGGAAGAGGGGTCGCGGTGGGGGCGGAGTCGAGGTGCGGGTGGAGTCGAGGTGGGGGCGGGCTCGAAAGGGGGGTATAGGTGGCGGCGAGGTCGAGGTGGAGGCGAGGTCGAGGTGGGGGCGGGGACGAGGCGGGGTCGGCGACGAAGCAGGTGAGTAGGCGAGATTGTTGCGGAAATGAGATGGGGACGGGAGGACGCGGGGACTGGAACTGGTCGGGGGCAGTGAAAAGGTTAGAGCGGGGACGAAGCGGGCGCGGAGGCGACGTGGGAGCGGGGACTAGGCGGTGGCGGGGAAGAGTGGGATGAGGTCGCTCGCATCTGGTTAAGAGGGGGCGGGAATGAGTGAGGGTGAGAATAAGCTGGCCTGGGGGTGGAGAGTGATGTAGCGGTGGGTTGAAGTGGGTATGGACGCGTGGCGTGGCGGGGAATTGTGGGGCGTGGCGGGGAAAGCACTGGGTGAGCGGAGTTGCGTGGGTGGGGACGTTTGTCGATTGTACTCCCGTTTGCCGTGTGGGTGGTGCATTGGGGAGGTGCTGGGAGATTTCGCTCGAAGACCGCAGTCTCAGAGAATATCGCGGAACTTGTGAAATGACTACTCGGCCCAGTGGTCGTTGAACTGCGCGAATATACTTTGGGCTTGAGTTTGAAATCATGTGTGTGTGCTCTTTAAGATGAGCTACTATTCTGAGTTGTTATATGAAAATAAAACTGTTGTTGATAAAACTTGGGTTAAATCTTCGTTTAGTTAGGGAAGTTCATTACAAACATTTAGCGATTGTTTAAATGATCCAGAAAGGTTTTTTAGAAATTTTTCTTATTCGCTTGTTTGTAATAAGTATTCATGCCCATTAAATGTGCCATTCCATGTTCTTTTCTACTTCCGGTTTAATTGAAAAATGTTATAGTTTATATTCATGTGAAATTCACTAGTCAATTTTCTAGCAATTTTATGTTCGCATAAGTTAGTTCACATTTACTACACAAGCAAAACGTTGCTCGACAGACAATAAGGATAGTACACTCCACGTACTAAGTAACTTAATGCTCAATAATATCGCTTACACTAATCTTGCGTGCACCTCTGCATTCATAAATCTAGTGGGTGTTTAAGGCGGGAAAAGCTGAGGTATTATCTAATATAAGAACAATGATTTTCCAAAATTCAATTATGTGTCAAGGCTGATCAACTGGGGTGGCACCTACACAAGTATTTGATTTTTCGTGGCTGCAATTGAAAATCATGCAAATTGAGGACGTACTTGTACCTCGCGCGCTAGTAACACACGTCTTCTGTACCAACCTGGAAAGGTGGCAAGCTTTGAAGTGATCCAGCGCAGGTAAATGTGTAACATTCTTAAAAAGCATTGATTATGCAGATGCCACCCTGCCGGCTCAACTTTGTGCACCTGAGTGGAGGAGGATGATAATGTGTCAAATTAGGTGTACGCTCTTGGTGGACGGAAAAGCTCCTGGTACTTACAAATCAGTAAAATACAGTATCCAATATTCACTTAAGTCATCAAACTGATGGACTTTCAGTTCGCTAAAGATGTACATTTTTTTTCGATCCGTTTAATATTAACGCAATTTCCCCTTATTTGAAGGTTAAACACCGAGTAATGTTTTGCCTTTTTAAATTTCCTGTCACGACAGGAAGTTGTCAAATTTCTCTTCGCACCTCACCCGATGCTCCAGCTGGTCCTAAGCGGTGCATATGGGCGCGAGGCGAAGCGTTGAAGCAGCGCTGCGTTGGCGGGCACAGGGGGCGGAGGAAGGGGGCGTGGCCCATCTGCCATCTGCGCCCCCTGGAAGCCTTTCAAACGGCGAACCCGACGAGCTGCTTCGCACGCCGCCGCCAGTGGTGCAGGGAGCGAGGGGGGGGGGAGGGAGTCGTTGAAGAAGATATGAAGTAGCTGGAACAATAGAGGCTCGCCATCCGACGGAATTAACTGCGTTTAACAAGAATACCGAATCTATTCGCATTTACATTAACGGCTGCCGTTGTGTTATCTGACGTTAAGAGAGAGAATATTCTCAACGAAGGCGCAACTATGAATGTAAATATGCATCTTCTGTTCAGATTAGATCTTGATTCTTGGCGATGCTCTCATTGTGCTGCAGAGATACAAATAGTGGTGTTGAATCTGTAACTTGAAATTGACATTCAAAACAGAGACCTGTGAATTGCACGTATTCATAAATAAATGTTTCTCTTTGCTATTACCAAAATAAGTTGTTTAAATCGAAACGTGATTGTATATATTGAGAAGTAACGATTCCTGCTAAAAAATGTTTTCGCTTTAATGAAGGAAAATAATGAAATGTATGAATGGAGAGCGGTAAGACCGATTGCTTTAGTGAAAAAGTATAGTTGAAAAAAAAAGGACGAGAAACGTAAATGCAAATATTTATTAGTTTTAGCTGGTAGTTCGAATGTTTAATTTATTATGAATTGCTGCACCTCTTATCTTACCATCAAGAAAACAAATCTAATGAGGTTCTGATAGTGTATATATATATATATATATATATATATATATATATATATATATATATATATATATATATATATATATATATAAAGAGAGAGAGGGCTCAAAAATGCACATGTACAATAAATGTACTTTCACAGTATACGTGCATATAACACGGACCCACAAATATGCGTGCACACAAGTATGCATACCCACCTATACACATGCACATCGTGATAAACGAATATGCACACTCACAGAACACGTGTGAATGTATATACCACTGTTCTTGAAGGCAGAACACCCGTCACACAGCAATCGGAACACTCTATCATCAATGCCACTGAACCGGCAAGTAACGGAGAGACGACGGCAAACACCCTCTGCAGTGCGACGCGCGGCGGCGGCGGCGACGGCGCTATAGATATCAGGGACGGGGGCACAGGCGAGACGTGGCGGGGTGGGGAGGGTGGCCGCTGCAGCCGTCTGTGTACCAGCAGGCCCCCGGGGCCCGGTGATCGATCACCGCCGGTGATCACACGTCCGCGCGCCTCCGCGCTGTGCCGCCTCTTGCAGCGGAGCCCAAGGAAACGAGAGCAGCTGCTGATGCTGCAGCACGAGGAAACTACTATAGGCAGCTCTCACACGAGCCAGAGTGGTTTATAAAAATATTATATATCAATTGGATGGAAAGATTATTCTACAAGTTTGGCTTACGAATTATGGTGGCAGAATTCATAAGTATAAATTAACAAATATGATTTCGCCTGGTTGGGGAGAATCTCTGATATCTGACGCAGGTCAGTGCCGGATCTCTCCATCCAGCGGGGAAAGATTACCGGCACCTCTCGCGATAAAACTTTCACTACATTCACGGAACTCATAAATGAGGATATGACGCGCTCGGAATCACTAATCAATCAATCAAAGAACAATTATGATTTGAAGTAAATGAGCCACAACCATCTTTCGTCCTATACCTAGCACATTGAAATAATATTTTCAAATTAAACATGCGCTTTTACAATTATAGGTTTACGTACGTGGCTTACCCGTGGAGATGCGATGCCAAGTGTTTTCATTTGGGACATTCATAAGTTGAAACTAGATTGCTTGAAAACTGTCACGTATTGAACCGCCTTTGTAGCCGTTGATGTTCTGAGCTGGTGCTGATTGCGACGATAGGTGGGCGCTGAAGAGCCACTCTTGTATTTCATGACAGTTTAATAAGTTAAAGCTGTTCAAAGGACACCTATTAATAGAATGGGAATAATATGTTCATGTTTAATAAAAAGAAATCACCTAGAGTTCTGAATATGTGGCTACATTTTTAAAGGTCATAACAGTTGGATTGAAGTTATTGATCTTTCTTGATTTTGTCATCCGTTTCGAGGTACCTACATGTATCCAAGGATTTTCTTTGTCACGGAATCTTTCTTTGTATTCATAAGGTTACCTTTCTCTGCTGACCAAGTCTACTGGCAGGTGTTTGGGACCTTTCTTTGTAGTCTTTCTTTTGTAAGAATTACAATTCATTGCATCAAACTGCTCGTTATTTTATTTTTATTTTCTTTTCTTTATAATTTGATAAGTACCGTAAATTTGATAATACTGATAAATTTGACTTAATACTTTTTGGCAAATCTGCTACAATAATCTTAGAATATTCGTTTACATCTACGAATAGTAATGTATTGATTTTATTTATTTCAACAATTACAATTTTTTTTCAAATAATGTTCTCTACTGAAAGGACACAAAATCTTTTATATTAGCTTTTAGAACTTTTCGAAATAACTTGCAATCAGTATGAAAGTTCATTACATGCAAGACTGTGTTCTGTCTAAACATATCAAGTCTTTTATAAACCTAGGTAATAACTGACGGAGATTTCCTCGCGAGCAGTGCGATCACTCTGTATTACCGCTCATCATGCTGAGATGTAGCGAAGTGGAAAAACGAAGTAAAACTTAAAACTATAAAAACGAGAACGTCGACAGCATTTTGAGTTTACAACTGCCGTGAATTACACAACTAATAACGAGAGTGTGATTGTTAACAGCCTGGTTTCCCATTACACGTCTGCAAGTACGATTCTCAGAAGTGGCTCCCAGATCCATTTACAGGAAAAAATATTCCCCATTGTTCTCTGAGATTTCCATTAGCGGTTGTTTTTGCACCTTTTCCGAGCAAACTTATTTTGAAACGCAGCTACAGATATTCATAAAACATGATTGAATGAAATGTACGTAAAAAAAACACACTGGGAAATGAACGAAAAATGTTTTTTTCGCTGTTTATTTTGCTCTTATTTCAACGGAAAAAAGCTCTCTCGATAAACGTAATTGCCTGCGCGGTCCGACGTAGGCACTGCGGAGTTTACAATTGTCTGCTCTTGCTGTGTCGCGCGGGAGAAGTTTTAATGCGGGATATATTTTCCATCGGGCGGCTGCCTCGTCGCTGCCGTCGCTAGCGCCGCTGCTCGTTTGCCGGCGGGGTATTATCCCGTCACGCGGTAGACGCGCCACGCCGCGCCGCGCCGCTCACGCGCGGCGATTACGCACACGCCGCGTGGACGGTCAGAACGGCGGCGGCGGGCGGCAATGGAGGGTGTGGCGGAGACGGAACCCAGAAAGGAGTTGTCGCGAAGGCAGCAGGGAATGCGTCGGAGACGAGACAGAAAAGTGGTGAGGGAAGCGCCGGGCGGTAAAGAAGACATTGGAGGATATATCGACTCGGGATATTTAATTTTCGAGAAGGCGGTGAAAAGTGTCGCGGAGACGAGATAGATGTGAAGGCAGGACAGTAGGATTAAGTGGCGAAGAAGGCAATGGAGGGTGTGAAGAAAGCAGGTCAAACGAGCTGAAGAAAGTGTAGTGTAACGGAGAAGGTAGTGGAAGTGATGGAAGGAATGTGTGGGGGAGAAGGAATTGGAGAATATGACAGACACGGGACAAGCAGTAGAGGAATTGCGCAGGAGGCGGTGGAGGCCGCGCAAAAAGTGACGCGATGCGGTGAAGGGGATAAGGAAACGCGTAGCAAAGATGGAATCAGAAGTTGTGACGGATACGGAAAAGAAGCAGCAGAGAAGTTGCAGAGAAATTGGTGCAGACAGCGGAGAATGAGGTGGAGACGCTGCAGAAGAGATGAAGGAAATGTGGGAGCGAAGGTGGGAGAGATGGAGGGAATGTATTAGATGGTGAATGATTGGAGGATGTGACGAAGACAAAAAAGGAGCGGTGGACGTAGTATTGTGTGGAGTAGAAGGCGATGGAGATGGTAAAGAATATGATAGAGACGCTACAGGATATGTGAATGAGTGACGTGTGAAGGATGAGGTTGGTAGGAAGGAAGAGGATTTGACAGAAAAGGAAAGAAGCGCGAGAGTTAGTAGATAAGAATGGAGAGGAGACAATGGAGAATATGGAAGTGATTGAAAGAAGAGGTGAGAGTTTGAGGAAGTGATCAGCAATATGTCATGCAAATTCTTCTATTTACTCGCCATGCCATTTCAAGTAGCAATCAGGGATATTTTAAAAGTCCTGTTTTCGGAACCAAAGAATAATTCATGATTTTTCGTCACGTGCATCGAATTTAATATGTAATCTAATGGTGAACTCTTTTATTAAAAGAATTTCTGTACAAAAATTAATTCAACAATTCTTTAAATTTCAACAAAATCTTCTCATTACAAGCACGCTTCTCCTGAATTTTATCAAGAACGGTTTATAGAGGAAATGAAATATTGTGAATTTTAATTACATATTAATGTGAATATATCAGAATTTTAAGGTCATATATTCACATTTTTAAAAGCATATTTCAAGATTTTTAGAGCATAAAAACCTCTCCTTCATAATAGATATAGAAACTGCAAAATATACATAGGTAATCAATCTGTTGAAGAATAAAATGAATGCAGGTATTTATGACATTTGTGGAAATTGCAGGCCGTACTGAAAAGTAATTACAAGCAATACTTAGAAATTCAGATCGGCGTTCATAAAGTGTGATAACTCACAGTAAGTAACAACATGCCCAAAACTTCAGTTCAAGTCTTGCCGCTGTCCTTTAGTCGTTTCGTTCCCCTCGTGAGCTAATCTGCCCTTTAGCTTCCGACTCCTAATTTCCCCAATTGACGCATCGTCGCCCCGTCGCCCCCACGTCGCGGAGGGCCTTTGCCCTGCGGGTGACATCTCCATTAAAGTGGCGGCCGCTCGGGAGACACGGACTTCCCGGACGCTATCAAGATGGTCCGAATGGGGGCCAGCCCCACTCCATTTCCTTGTCGCGCCCCGACCCACCTCCCCTCCTGCCTTTCCCTCAGCCCAAACCTCGCTCTTCCCTCGCCACCTCTCCCAGTCCCTCCCCAACTCACCACCTACTCCCCGCCCTATTTCCAGCAACTTCCCTCACCCCTGCCCTTCGCCCCCCTTAGCTTCCAGCCTCACCTCCCTACCGACCTCCCCATCTCACACCTGCCCCACTTTTCCCGCTCCATCTCACCGCCCTATCTCCAGCCACTTCCCCATTCCTGCTCTTTCTCGCTCATCTTCCAGCCTCCCTTAGTTTCCGAGTTCCCTCCTCTGCCCCTTATCCCTGCCCCAACCCTCCTCCATGTTTTCAGCCACAACTTCCACCCTTCAGCCCGTTCCTCTCTCACCGCCTCCCCCAGCCCGACATCCCTGCCGACCTCTCCACCTCATTTTCCTGCCCCATAACCTCACCCCATCTCTCCGCCTTCTCTGCAGCCACTTCCCCAAGCCATCACCTCGCCTCTTCCTCACCCCTCTCCCGGTATCATTTCCACCCCATTTCTGCACCGTCCTCACCACTCCACCTCCGACCCCCACATCTCCGCCCTATCTCTAGCCATCTCTCCCAGGCCCCTCTCCTGGCCCTTTTCGATGTTCTCTTCCCACCCATTATCCCCACCCTCTGCCTTGCCCCGGTTCACTATTTTCCCGCACCCCCTCCCCATCAATCTCCCCGTCTGCTCACCGCTCCCTCTTGGTCCCATTTCCCTGGCCCACTCCGTCCACTCCTCAGCACTGTGGAATCCGCGCTCATATTTCTTTCTATACATTGTCTAATAACTTTAAAATTCGTTTCCATTTTCCAGGTTTTTGAACCCGCCGCCATCGGCTGGGCGACAGTGGGATGGGGAGAGAAAGTTTTACTGTGTGAGATGCAATTATCAAGTTGCTAGCAATTTTCTGGCTCAACATTTCATTTGAGTGAAGAGAACTGGAAGCTGGGACGGCGTGGTCGGGGAAGGGGAGGAGAGGGGAGGGAGAGAGGGGCGCGAGCGAGTGCGGGGGTGGGGGAGCGGACGGGGGAGGGGCGCGCAGATCTCAACGGGTACAGAGCGCGCCGCTGGAGTCGTTCTCCGGGGGGAGAGAAGCCTCGAAAAGGGAGGAAGAGGCTCCGGCCCAGCCGCTACCGCCCTCCTTTCCCACCCTTCAACCCTATAATTAGGCAAACCATCTTCGGCCTTAATTCCCCCTTCCAGAAGTCTCGTCCCTTTCCTTGAGATTTTAACATTTCTTGCTTGTTCTTCGTTAAAAAACTGTCAGAAAGAAAGTAGGAAGATTTTAATTTCTGAGGAGGGCGCGAGGCGCCGAGTTGCCAGAGGGCGGGGGTAGGTGGTGGAGGGGGGAGGAGGGGTGGCGGAGGCGAAATGAAGGGGAAGACAAGTCGATAGAGTGGCGGCGCACTGTATTTCGTAAGGGAAATTAGAGCATCATACCTCTTTATCAGGTCTCCATCTAATTAGGATTCCAGTGAGTGAGCGGAGTCCCCCAGGGAGGTGTCGTCTGCCCTGGACGGGGGCTGAGGCGGCGGCGACTGAAGGTGCTCTAGCTCCCCTCGTGGACCGCTCCCCCGCCGAAAGCGCACTTGTGCTATCGTGGACGAGGCGCATTCGACTTGCCATCATGACTTTATACAGATAGATGCGTGTTATCTATTTTTATCTATCACATGCGTCTTTATCCCTTGTTAACATGAAACCCTGCAGGTTTGTTAAGTGCATTAGTACCTACCTGTATGTTAAGAAATGTAACATCCTTAGCAACGTAAACAACCATCGATTCATCGCAAGACAAATGTTTGTTAAGAAAAAACATGGCGATATACAAAACAAATCAGATTCAAATACTTCAGCAGTAATTAACTTTGTTTTGGGGAGTAATTATTCTTAATTGTAATATTAGTAAAACACAATTAGAAAATTGTATATTAGATAAAATAACCTCATTTTCCACACATTCCACCGAATGAAACTACTCCAGTACTCGTCTTTGCTGACGATGTGAAGGTCTCAATGTTCCCACTGGAAGACAATGCGCCAATTTCTTAACCGAACGTCGTTTCTTTAGGTATACGTTCAGGTTCAGGAGATTTATTTGCATCCATCTTTCTCGAACCACGGTATACGAATATTGTTTATATAGATATATCGCAAGCGACACTCCTCAATATCGTAGTATCATGCCGCAGCAACAGAATTCATGTGTTTGCATTTGTCAGACTTTATGGTGACCATTAAAATGCTGAACATACCACGAAAGGTTACAGTGTTATTACTGCCTCGTCCAAATTAAAGATCTCGGCTCCGCTACTCTCTATTTTTAACTTTTGGCCTCGGCAGTAATAACACTCATCACATTTGTAGGTATGTTAATATAATATATTTTCATTTATTATTTTACGTTATTTAGTACTATAATTTGTAGATAAGGCACTTTGGAGTTTCTGTTTGGTCTCAATGTTTCACTTAATACGGCCTCTGAATATTGCTTAGCTCAATTGTTATCGTTCTGTTAATTCCTTATTTGATTTTAACAGAGCGCGTTATGAAATTGTATATCATGGAAATAAACATATTTTTTGTAAAATTCTTACAATACTATACCAAAACATATTTAAAATGTTTGATTGCAATTATTATATAAGTAACTATAGTACCATGAAAATTTCTGTTACAAACATGATCCAAAACTACTCTCGGACTAGTGAGAGAATATCACTAATATAATGCCATTTATATAGAATCTCGATGTAAATAAAAGCTGACATATACCCAAAAAATCTCTACTTGTGATATAAGACTTGTTTCAAAGAATTGTCGATAAATTATAGATCAATTTGAGCTAAATAAATGCAGATGCGGAATGCATTTTTCCATTGAAAGACCATCATTCCTGTATTCATTGGCGTAGATTGTGTGAACTTTAACTAGACAGCACTTCATTTGTGCCATTTCGACATCAATATTAAATTATTCCATTTGTATGTTTCAGTAATTGGGCGTTCTAGTCCTTCACAATTGTTTTGATTCATTACTTGGAAACGAGCTCAGTTTGTTTCTAGTGCATTATATATCGGAACGCGTAAATTGGTGTGTAACAAGTAATGACACCATTCTGCATTTGTGCTATCCATTGCACCTGGAAATGTATTTTTTATTGACTGTATTTTCCTGGAACGTAAATGTTTCTGGGAACAACGTATACTTTATTTTCCGAGCTTAAACATTGGTTCAATCTGATTTTGAATCTGTCAGGTTAGAGAGAGAATTTATGGAATTTAAAACCAATTTTCATTTATTCTCATTTATTTATTTTCTACATTATCAAATTGGTTATTCTTATTGTACTAATAGTGGATCATATTGCAACACTGAATAGTAATAAGTGCTTTTCGAAACAAAGAGATATGGTATTACGATTGTTAACAAAATTTATCGTGCAAATAAATCAGGATTTCAGAAAAATTAAGCGAGCTATGATAATTTTCTATTATCACTCTAAATCTCAAAATTGTGTGGAAATCAAGCTGACTCTATCGATAGTTTAGCGACTCTAACACGACAATAGTAGGATCCAGACAGACAGAAATAGAGGAAAAATGACGTATGTCGGATGTACAAGCTGGCAAATTATTAACGTAGAGAACTCAGTGCTGTGGAATTGATGTTGTTTTAGTACGAAGATTAATAAGAAAGATCAAAATAGTGTCTATTGTGTAATACAGGTTGGTAATTAAACATTAGCACAGAACTTCAATTTACCAGAATTATTTAGGTTTTTTCCCTTTGATATTGTTGATCACATCCCTATGCCTAAGTAAATAGTTCAAGACGACGCGTTTCTATTGTCTTC
The DNA here is from genome assembly GCA_011170035.1 of Teleogryllus occipitalis. Taxonomy (NCBI): domain Eukaryota; kingdom Metazoa; phylum Arthropoda; class Insecta; order Orthoptera; family Gryllidae; genus Teleogryllus; species Teleogryllus occipitalis. The sequence continues at coordinate 1,374 of BLKR01014960.1, read as the reverse complement.
CTATTTATTTTCTTCCGGTAAATTTTTTATTTGCGGTTGTAAATTTTCATTGCATATATGTTTTTCGACTTTGTCGTGTGCACAACTGATGAGACAGATCTCACTGCTGAAATAAGTGCTTGTGCTACAAGCTTAATGTAGAACAACCAATCGTCTCTTCTTCGGCGTTCAATCGGCTTGCGTTGATACAAGGCAGGCTTGGAAACGGTGACAATGCTGGTTAGAGAGTACGATGTGAAGCAAGCTTGGTCCTCTCAAAATTTACGCGTTGACTGCGGGGACGGGATGGTCGTAAAAGCAGGCAGCGATGTGTGCGACGGTTGCCAACGAAAAGCGTTCTTCCTTTCTGGGACACCTCTCTCCGCCCCACGGCGTTCCTTGCCCCTCTGTCCTTCCACTCACAATGTCTCAGTGGTTTCTGCATTAACTGTCTCTCCTTAGCAGTTCGTCTCTATCTTTGGGCTATCCTTTAACGCCTAATTTGTTATTGGAATAACATAACTGCGTATTAATTATAAGTTCGTTTATTAATTTCAAAAGCGAGAAAGTATGTCACAATGTAATATTTAGAGACATTAGGTACGCTGCAGCGAGACGGAAGTATAATACTAGACCCTTCCCAAAACTACTGCAGCGAGACGGTACTAGACCCTTCCCAAAACTACGTAGAGATGTCCGACGAGAATGCCGCAATCCAGAATGACTACACTAACATTCAGTTACGTGTCATTTGAAGATGATTATCAATGTCAGCGATGGAACGTAAGGAACAATCTAAGAGGACTATTTATTACAACAGTTGATGATACTAAACTTTTTGACTATTTTCTGATGATACAAACTGCTTGACAATTTTCTGTTAATTCTGTATGCCATAGGCATACAAAACAGTCTTGAAACTTATATGTAATTGTCTACGGAAATGTAGTTGTGAAATGATAAGCATCATACGATCTGTGCTAACACTGGCTTATCATTGCAGCTAAAGCTCAAAATATAATTAAAATATAGAAAATAATTGTATTTCACTATATTTAATACATTATGGTGGGTTGCACATATTACATTATATTTTTTTGTAATGTTTGTTGGTGACAGAGTGCTAGTTGCTTGGTGACGGATAAGCAAACATGTGAATGATGCGTGTTCCGGGAAGAAAGAAGTGAATGTCATGGGACATTGTTATGAAACATCAGGACAAATATGTACGGTAACGGGGTGAATCCAGGAGAAAAGGCCATATTTGATTTGGATAGCGAAATCAACAGACAGTTCTTGACACAAGAGGCAGCAATACGATCGCGGCAAACAGTCCGAAGTCGGTAAGTGAGCGACTTTTAGTTAATCCATGAAGCCCAGTTAAGTTGAATAATA